>JAQNDB010000421.1:0-87282 GCA_029204045.2 Tillandsia leiboldiana | reverse complement strand
ACTGTATCGAGTATCTGGTAACCACTGTCTCATAACAGCAGGACTGGATCAAGACTATGAGCAAAGTGTGAAACTCCGTACACTAACAAACCCCGATCGACGCAATAGTACTCAAAAAGTGGAAACACCATCCACTAGAACAAATCTGATACCCAATCTGATGCAATAGTCAACATCCTGTCAACCGCCAAAGTCCGCGGTCACCGCAATATAACCCACGACCCACACTGGGTAAAATAACCAAGATCCGGTCAACCGCCTACTGTCCGCGGTTGCCGCAATAACCCACGACCCACAATTGGGGTAAATTAATCAAGATCCGGTCAACCGCCTACTGTCCGCGGTTGCCGCAATAACCCACAATCCAACATCAAGCACACCCTGTCTCTGACCCTAAGGGCCCAGCTACACTATCCCCAACCCTCTGCTCGAACACGAGCAACATGACTCAAGGTCTAAATAAAAAGGAGAAAGAAAGCAATTATGGTTTCTCCTAAGTCAAATTCCAATATGTAGTGCAGTAGTAAAAGATGGCCTAACTATATGTCCATACACATATGTCCATACAAGCATGCATTTGTCCTCAGGAAGAATAAGGGAAAATAAACACTCATGCCAAAATTATCAATGACCATACTGTCCATAATTCTCCATCCATAAGGCTCACTCAGGTAGATCCTGCACATATACATAATCCTATCCATGCATAAACCATCCTTAACAGGGTATGTGCTAATATGGCATGATAATTAATCATATGGGTATCCTGCCTTAGATAAGCTTCCACTAATCATCACATGACTATTTGATTAATACCAGTGTCATACTGTGAATAATTCACTTGCAATTTCCATAAAATCCTCAGTGTTAAACTTACCGATCAATCCCAGCTATTGTACCATTCACCTGCATGCGATGCTAACCTATGAAAATTTAGAGAACCGTCCACCGGTTCCGGGAATAAGGCACCCACCTGAAGTGCTAACTGTCCGGATCCGTACAGCAAGAAAATACCAGAACTCCAAATCCTTGCTCCCAGAATTTTAGCACACCCGAAATATTCCTGGTACAATACAAAGCTCACTAATTACACTTAGGCTCCCAATTATTGCTCTTATAACCACCTACAACCTCGGATTCAAAACTGTTAAATTATCACCTGCATAAAGTGCCCAGAAAATTCCAAGAAAAATACCACAGCGATCCTCGCATCGATAGCTTCGCAACGGTACCTTGCACGCCCAAATCCGAGTTCGGTAAGTCAAGATAAAAATTCGGCAAGGGGTACACTCATACAAAAATCTGTGCTAAAAACTGTGCACTGTTCACGGAGGAAAACAGTAATTTTCACCTCGAAATAAATCTCACAAAAATCCAAGAAAAATACGAGCGTGTTCCTTGCGATCCGTAGATGAAAAAGTTGTATAAGCTTGTTTCCGTCCGATGCTCGTGCGCAGAAGATATGGCCAAATACCCCGCTGCTGTCAAGGAAGTCCACACAGAAAAAGGGGTCACTGTTTGCCTCAGGATCCGTGCCAAAACTCCGAAACGAGGAAAGCGGCGACCAAAACGAAAGATGAAGTCCTACCTCTTAGGAGTCTGCGGCGCAAGAATCACAGCAAAATGATCTCGGGGGTAGCCCAGGGGAGCTAAAACACTGTCGCTGCGCCGAAGAAGAACCCAGGAAAGCAACGTCGCGCCGCGCCGTAAAATGGGGAACCTCGGGATTCGAGCCTCCAAAAATCTTGAAACTTGGGAGGAAGATCGAGGGTGAAGAGGTGAACAACTTTGCTTGAGGGGGCTCGGGCAGAAAGTGAGAGGGTTGAGAGAAAAGGCAAAGGAAGGGGGCTCGGGTTGCCTTTAAATAGGCTGAAGAAACAATTGCTGAAATACCCAACGTGTCCCCACTTCCGGGCGCCGCGAATTTCGGGCTGCTACAGTAATGGGCCCGGCCCATTACTGTTCAAGCCCGAAACAACGTGGGCCGGCACGTAGCCCAGCACTGTTCTCCCCGGGCCCCGCTGCACCCGGCGCACCTGCGCCAGCCAATGGCGTCGCGCCACGTGGCCCCGGCAACCCGTGCACCGCGCACGTGGCCCCGTGCACCGCGCACGTCGCGGCTGCCCCGGCCGTACGGCCACCTGCCCCGCCGTACGGCCACCTGCCCCGGTCAACCACTCCACCGATTCCGTGGACCGGGAGCACAACACCGAACCAATCACCGCACGCCACGTGTCCCCCCCGGTCTACCGTGCACCCGGGCCCAATTTCAGTGGACCGCGCCCGCTGAACCGGCCAACCGGAGAGCGCCGCGTGGCCCGCCCCCGGTGCACGACCTCCGCGGTGGACCGCGCGCCCGCCCGCGCGCTCAGCCACCTTCCGCCGCCGCCCGCCGCCGCCAGCCGCCGCCGGCGATCGCCGGAAACACTGTTCCGGCGATGAACAGTAAAATTACTGTAGCAAGCTCCGAAAAATACAAGTAAATAGCCCATCTTGACCGTTTTCGCGCGCTGATTCCAAATCCGGCGTCCATTTTGCCAAATTCCAATCCTTTAATTTGCCGGAGGCTCCCGGAAAGGTATTTTTTAATCCGAATTCCGCGCGGAGCCTAAATTTGATATCCACTCCACGCGTAAACTCTTCTAAACATCCGAAGGGGTCCCCCAAATACCTACGAGATCCAAATTTAAGCCTCGAGTCCATCTCTTGTGTCCAAAATGGCGCGCGAACATCGCCGACATGCCACGTAGGCTTCCAGAAGCTGCTGGTCACACAGTAGAAGCCCTGCAAAGATCCGGGTCACCACAACCTCCCCCACTAAAAGAAAGTTTCGTCCTCGAAACTAGAGCAACTCCCAAGGAGTCTCAGAAACCAGGGGTCAAAATTCAACACCGCCGTCTCCAGCTCCCAAGTCACCTATCGCTCCCCGTGATTACTCCTCAGCAACAACAACAGCAACAACCAGTACGGCATAGCCCGATTGCGCAATTCCCTCACCTCACGAGTCGGAATTCGCAACGGCGTCCCTCGTACTCCAAACACTCACAGACCCCAAAAGGAACGAGTCCAACACGGGCGAGGGGTCAAAAACAAGACACTCCAGAGCTGAGACGCAGAGAAACCTCAAAAACTCCAACAAAAGGCGGGGGGAAAAAGGAACAAACGGCCTGAGTAACACGCTCTAAAATCACTCCCAAGAGCCAGCTCAACCAAAGCAACCCGAATCACATCCACACAAACACCTGCACAGAAAAGGGGTCCAAACAAGCAGGGGTTCACACTCGGTCGCCCTCAACACTTAACCACCTAAGTGGATTGCTCAGCCGCAGCCTCTCATCAAAAGGGATCCTCAGGGACTCAACTCAAACCCTGCACACAAGGATGGCCCCACACAGTGCCAGCTATGGAACCGTCAAACTCGACTCCCAAATAGCTCTTCTGCTCCAGGCATCCGCCACCACTGTGGCTCTGTCGGGGTGATACTGGATGCTCAACAATAACCCAATGGAAATTCCGCAGTCGCTACAGGAGGCATCACTGAAACTCGCAGATCTCTCTCCCAACACTGGGAATGTTAGCGTTGGCGCTGGTATCAGTCTCATCATCCG
The DNA here is from genome assembly GCA_029204045.2 of Tillandsia leiboldiana. NCBI lineage: Eukaryota > Viridiplantae > Streptophyta > Magnoliopsida > Poales > Bromeliaceae > Tillandsia > Tillandsia leiboldiana. The sequence continues at coordinate 83,674 of JAQNDB010000421.1, read as the reverse complement.
ATTGCCAAGCACTCCTGGCACTGCCCAGTCCAAGAAGCTCCTTATCTTGACCATAAATATTGATCTCGGCCAATTCCCAAATAGTATCCATATTGGCCGGATTTCCACTGCCGCCCCTACGGCTCGAACGAAGTGACCCATGGAGGTATGCTTCTGGCGCTACCACTTGTATCTCAATAACTTGGCATACAGCTTCATCCACATGGGCATGGTAGCACATCCACAAGTGCTCCTCGTGCTCCAAGTCGCTCTGGGAGTAAATCAAAATATCCTTGGGGAACACCACTCCCCATTTGTCCAAGTACAACTGGAACACACCATTCCATAAATCTTGAAGACAACAGGGCATTAATTATTCCATTTGGCCTCAATGTGAGTTCAAAATGTCCTTACCGGTTCCGCATGCCATCATGGCAGAATACGCAACTATACAATTCCACATAGGTACAGGTATCCCAGACGAACAACTGCCGGAGTATAACTCCATCCAAAGGTCCTAACTACCACCCGGACCTGTTAACACTCGAACCATAAAAGGACCCTCACAGTCGTGTATCAACGACGTGGCATCACCACCGTATACCAACGGCGTGGCATCACCACCGTATACCAACGGCGTGGCACTAGGTCAAACAGACCCCTCGATCCATCAGATCCTGTAACTCCGCCATCAGCTCTCTAACTGCTCCACTGGCGATATCCAATGAGGTGCTGTCAAGGGTGGCGCGGTTCCCCGAACCACGTCAACCGCAAACTCTGTCTCCCTAACCGGCGGCATCATCAACAGCTTAGGTGAAATCTCACCCGGGATATCCTTGAGCCCCCCGTGCCGCCGTAAGCACCTCTCACACTGTTGCTAAAACTTGTGTGCTCTAACAATCTCCCCATAACAAGCCTCCTTTGTCTGCCTCGCAAAAGTCACAATCAGCACCCTCTCTGCACTTAACCATCCAGTGGTGCCGTGCCAACCAATCCCAAGCACTGGGTCAAAACATCGAACTGCCACCCATATCAAGAGGTTTGCCGGTATAACTCATGGTCTCAACGACACTGAACATAATCCACAAGCCTCCTTCACATGCACAACACCGATGGTATCCTGTACCTCTAGTGCACGTGGTAATAACTCTGCCTCTAGTCCATGCCGGAAAGCAAAATGCACTAACTCCGACTGCTGTGATGAAATCACACCTGCAACAACCCGATCCACTGCCGTGGCGCCCTCCAACCAGGCGGCACAAGCTCATCCACACGATGCAAGCGGTTGTCGCTTAGTCCATCAGAAAATACCCCATCAATCACAAGGGAGCACGACCTCTGTCTCTGCTCACGCTGAGGGCAACAGATACGATCCTCCGCAGACAACAAAACCACGCTACCGTTGCGCTACTCTGATAAAATGGCTGTTGCTGTCATCGGGGTCCACCCAACCCCTGACGTCTCAGAAATCCACTTGGGTATCATCGTCAAACGACCAAGCACGATTGATTCATGCAATTCCTTATACAATTGTCCTTACTAAGCTCACCCCTCAATCACATATAATGCACCCCAAACATGCCAGTTATCAATCACACAGGGTAACATCCCCCTTGGGTAAGCTTTACATAATCCATTCACAAGGATATCCATCATCCAGGAAGGGAAAACAAAAATGTTTCTGCCGGCCGATCTGTCCTCCATCATCGGGCATCATACGCCTCTGTCCAGAACTTGCCTTTGGCAGAAGATCCCCATCCAAAAGAACTGCAGCGCCAGGCTCCAAACGCAATGCCCACTCAAACGCGGCATCCAAGATCCAAAAATCTGCACAGGAGGGACTAATCAACTGATAGGTAACCTGGCGCCATCCACTACTGGTCACATAAATCCTATGCGCCTCGTTCCATGGAACGCGCAGTTCAACAACTGCGTAAACCCTTTGCCACAAGGGGCTCTCAAGTAGCCTCTCCAACACTACCAACCACGATTCTGCCTCCAAAGGCTCCAACTCAATTCCATGAATCGGGGTGGTTCATCTACCAAACTAGCTCCATCGATCAATGATGTCCCACAGCTCATCAGCTGTCAGCAATCCACCCTGCCTCAGTGCCTTGGCACTAAACACTGGCACGGAAGGGGTAACTCGCTCCATTGGCATCACAGAAATCCCTGCCGCTGAGGATACTACATCCTGGTGGTCTCAGAAGAAAAGTACTGTCAGGCTGCCCACTGCTCCGACAACTGTGTCACCAAAACTAGCTGCTCACTCAATCGCGGATATGCCTCCAAAATCCTGTCATCTGGGTCCGGAGCTCTCTGACCTCAATCCGGGTATCCGGCCCAAAACCAACCGCTCAAGCTCAACTGCTATGACAGGATGCACACGGGTCAAAACCCAGCGTCGGGGAGACACCGCTCGCCACGACGAAACCTCAAAACAGCACACACAAGCCACTCGACCCAATCCAGCGAAAGTCTAGAGCATGTCACCCGTTCCACAGCATTATGTCGTCTGCAGCAAACATAATTACTTAGGAGAATAAACATGCCAATCACTCTTCCCGTCCCTTGGGAGAGGTATAAAACTCAATCAGGACTCTCGCTACAAGTCACGACTCTCACGAAGTCATCCAAGGGTCAAACCATAAGCCTAGGGTTTCTAAGTCCACCATGACCTACAACCTAGGCTCTGATACCACCTAATCTGTCACGCCCCGGGGTCGAAACTGCGACCCGGGCTCGCCAACAGATCCGCCACCTATGCCAAACCCGCATAGGCGAAGCGTCCTACCTGCAAAAAGAACTACAGCTAACAGATATCAGAGCTAAAAGATAAAACTGCTGTAGAATAAAATCAACCACTGTACAACTGAAGATAAAACAATAAGGTCCATCTCCCAAAAATGATAATCATACATTAACCTCGAGTACAAAACTCATAGCTCAACAGGGAGATATCTTAAATAAAACATCAGTGTACAAGCTCTCAATACATCATAACCTCACTACATCAGTCTCTCAAAAGAGGAAAAATACCAATCTACCGACTATACTGAAGATCTCCTCCAAAGGGGGTACCGCTACACTCCAAAGATGGGTCTGGATCTAGCTCGCTACTCCCTCACCACGCACAGCAACCACAGAACGGCAACACCCGCCAAGACTCTGCAAAACAAAGAGGAGAAAGGACAAAAGGGGGGGGGGGAAACCCCCAACGGGCGTGAGAACTACGCAAAAGGGAGTTCTCAGTGGGTATCGCCACTAGGCCCGACGATCTGCCCACCAAGACTACTAGAGGCAAAAGATAACCGATGCAGTAAAACTGAAAGAAGAAGCTGGAAACACCCTACAGCTACCATGCCTCTATCCAAATACTCAAATGGGGAAACTCTGATGAAGATATGCAACTCTCGCACACGAGGTGCTCAATCGACCCAATCGAGCTGACTGCCACATCGGGTCCAGTCAAACCTGCGCCCACCTACAACCACCTCCCGCTGACGGGCAGGAATTACGTAGGGCGTCCAAACGGGCTAACTCGCTATCGAGTAGTGGCTCATGCAGGCTATAGTCAAATCCATGCCCTCTCTCTCTCTCTCAGAACGGAAAGACTCAAGATGCTCAACCTCTCACACAATGGTCAAAGAACTCACAACGACCACGGGACCACCGTCAAACCCCGAACGGTTCCCAACAATACTAGCACTGGTCTAACACAGCTACTAGACTCCACTCGGTCCCCCAGACACGAGTGTAACACACGGTATCTGCCTGAATAAACCCAATCGATAGACCAGTAATCACTGGTACTGCCTGCTCTGCCGCGACGGGTATGCCAGCCTACGCATAACACCGAAGCAAAGGAGTCCTAAGGACTCAAAACCCAGCATGGTGCCCGGCGCTCTGCACCGTGGAAAGCCTACTCCGGAGTGGCACTCGAGGGGAGCGACCCACACGAGTAAAGTATCACTGTATCGAGTATCTCTGTAACCACTGTCTCATAACAGCAGGACTGGATCAAGACTATGATCAAAGTGGGAAACTCCGTCCACTAACAAAACCCCGATCTGACGCAATAGTACTCAAAAAGTGGGAAACACCATCCACTAGAACAAATCTGATACCCAATCTGATGCAATAGTCAACATCCGGTCAACCGCCCAAAGTCCGCGGTCACCGCAATAACCCACGACCCACACTTGGGTAAAATAACCAAGATCCGGTCAACCGCCTACTGTCCGCGGTTGCCGCAATAACCCACGACCCACAATTGGGTAAATTAATCAAGATCCGGTCAACCGCGTACTGTCCGCGGTTGCCGCAATAACCCACAATCCAACATCAAGCACACCCTGTCTCTGACCCTAAGGTCCCAGCTACACTATCCCCAACCCTCTGCTCGAACCCGAGCAACATGACTCAAAGGTCTAAATAAAAAGGAGAAAGAAAGCAATTATGGTTTCTCCTAAGTCAAATTCCAATATGTAGTGCAGCAGTAAAAGATGGCCTAACTATATGTCCATACACATATGTCCATACAAGCATGCATTTGTCCTCAGGAAGAATAAGGGAAATAAACCTCATGCCAAAATTATCAATGACCATACCTGTCCATAATTCTCCATCCATAATGGCTCCTCAGGATAGAACCTGCACATAACTACATAATCCTATCCCAATGCATAAACCATCCTCATAAAAGGTTATGTGCTAATATGGCATGATAATTAATCATATAGGGTATCCTGCCTTAGATAAGCTTCCACTAATCATCAACATGACTATTTGATTAATACCATTGTCATACTGTGAATAATTCACTTGCAATTTCCATAAAATCCTCATTGTTAAACTTACCGATCAATCCCAGCTATTGTACCATTCACCTGCATGCGATGCTAACATATGAAAATTTAGAGAACCGTCCACCGGTTCCAGGAATAAGGCACCCACCTGAAGTGCTAACTGTCCGGATCCGTACAGCAAGAAAATACCAGAACTCCAAATCCTTGCTCCCAGAATTTTAGCACACCCGAAATATTCCTGGTACAATACAAAGCTCACTAATTACACTTAGGCTCCCAATTATTGCTCTTATAACCACCTACAACCTCGGATTCAAAACTGTTAAATTATCACCTGCAGAAAGTGCCCAGAAAATTCCAAGAAAAATACCACAGCGATCCTCGCGTCGATAGCTTCGCAACGGTACCTTGCACGCCAAAATCCGAGTTCGGTAAGTCAAGATAAAAATTCGGCAAGGGGGTACACTCATACAAAAATCTGTGCTAAAAACTGTGCACTGTTCACGGAGAAAACAGTAATTTTCACCTCGAAATAAATCTCACAAAAATCCAAGAAAAATACGAGCGTGTTCCTTGTGATCCGTAGATGAAAAAGTTGTATAAGCTCGTTTCCGTCCGATGCTCGTGCGCGAAGATATGGCCAAAATACCCCGCTGCTGTCAAGGAAGTCCACACAGAAAAAGGGGTCACTGTTTGCCTCGGCATCCGTGCCAAAACCTCGAAACGAGAAAGCGCGACCAAAACGAAAGATGAAGTCCTACCACTTAGGAGTCTGCCGGCGCAAGAATCACAGCAAAATGATCTCGGGGTAGCCCAGGGGAGCTAAAACACTGTCGCTGCGCCGAAGAAGAACCCAGGAAAGCAACGTCGCGCCGCGCCGTAAAATGGGGAACCTCGGGATTCGAGCCTCCAAAAATCTTGAAACTTGGCAGGAAGATCGAGGGTGAAGAGGTGAACAACTTTGCTTGAGGGGGCTCGGGCAGAAAGTGAGAGGGTTGAGATAAAAAGGCAAAGGAAGGGGGCTCGGGTTGCCTTTAAATAGGCTGAAGAAACAATTGCTGAAATACCCAACGTGTCCCCACTTCCGGGCGCCGCGAATTTTCGGGCTGCTACAGTAATGGGCCCGGCCCATTACTGTTCAAGCCCGAAACAACGTGGGCCGGCCACGTAGCCCAGCACTGTTCATCCCCGGGCCCCGCTGCACCCGGCGCACCTGCGCCAGCCAATGGCGTCGCGCCACGTGGCCCCGGCAACCCGTGCACCGCGCACGTGGCCCCGTGCACCGCGCACGTCGCGGCTGCCCCGGCCGTACGGCCACCCCGGCCGTACGGCCACCTGCCCCGCCGTACGGCCACCTGCCCCGGTCAACCACTCCACCGATTCCGTGGACCGGGAGCACAACACCGAACCAATCACCTCACGCCACGTGTCCCCCCCGGTCTACCGTGCACCCGGGCCCAATTTCAGTGGACCGCGCCCGCTGAACCGGCCAACCGGAGAGCGCCGCGTGGCCCGCCCCCGGTGCACGACCTCCGCGGTGGACCGCGCGCCCGCCCGCGCGCTCAGCCGCCTTCCGCCGCCGCCCGCCGCCGCCAGCCGCCGCCGGCGATCGCCGGAAACACTGTTCCGGCGATGAACAGTAAAATTACTGTAGCAAGCTCCGAAAAATACAAGTAAATAGCCCATCTTGACCGTTTTCGCGCGCTGATTCCAAATCCGGCGTCCATTTTGCCAAATTCCAATCCTTTAATTTGCCGGAGGCTCCCGGAAAGGTATTTTTAATCCGAATTCCGCGCCGAGCCTAAATTTGATATCCACTCCACGCGTAAACTCTTCTAAACATCCGAAGGGGTCCCCCAAATACCTACGAGATCCAAATTTAAGCCTCGAGTCCATCTCTTGTGTCCAAAATGGCGCGCGAACATCGCCGACATGCCACGTAGGCTTCCAGAAGCTGCTGGTCACACAGTAGAAGCCCTGCAAAGATCCGGGTCACCACAGGCGCACCTTCTCTTCAGTCTCTTCCACCAAGTCGGGTCCCAAGAACTTCCGTTCTCCCAAGTCATCCCAACAGATCGGGGATCGGCAGCGTCTCCCGTATAAGGCTTCGTAGGGTGCCATCTGGATGCTGGCCTGGTGGCTGTTGTTGTAAGCGAATTCTACGAGTGGCAGGTAACGCTCCCAACCGGCCCCCAAATCAAGTACACAGGTCCGAAGCAGGTCCTCTAGCGTCTGTATCACTCGCTCCGACTGTCCGTCTGTCTGTGGGTGGAAGGCCGTGCTGAAATGTAGCTTGGTCCCCAGGGCCTGCTGTAGGCTCTGCCAAAACTTCGAGACGAAACGGGTGTCTCTGTCCGAGGTGATCGATGCCGGCACTCCATGCAGTCTCACGAACTCGCTAAGGTAGACTTGAGCCAACCGTTCTCTGGTCCATGTTGTATGGATGGCCAGGAAATGTGCTGACTTGGTTAGCCGGTCCACAATGACCCAAATTGCGTCGTGCCCCTGCTGTGAACGTGGGAAACCGGTGACGAAGTCCATGGTGATCTGATCCCACTTCCACTCTGGCACCGGTAAGGGCTATAACTTTCCCGCTGGCCGCTGATGCTCTGCCTTTATTTGCTGGCATACCAGGCAATGAGCTACATGTTGTGTCACATCCCTCTTCAGCTTGGGCCACCAGAAGGTCTGCTTGAGGTCCCTGTACATCTTCGTGCCCCCTGGATGCGCCGCATAAGTAGCGCGGTGTGCCTCTGCTAGAATTTCCTCATTCAATTCCTTCGAATCCGGCACGCAAAACCGCCCGCAGAACCGTATGATGCCGTCACTTCCCACTGCAAAGTCGTTCCCCTGGTCCGGGGAGATCTTGTCTCGCACGAGCTGTAAGTGCGAGTCCGCCTGTTGTCCTTCTCGGATTTTCTCGAATAGTGTCGGCTTGACTACCAAAGTTAGAAGTTGCCCAACCGTGCCTGCTGGCACTACTTCCAACCTTAGTCGTGAGAAATCCGCGATCAAGTTGCTCTGCTCAGTTATTGCGCCTACTGATCCCCCTTCCAATCGCCCTTTCCTGCTCAAAGCGTCCGCCACCACGTTTGCCTTCCCGGGGTGGTATTGGATTGTTAGGTCGTAATCCTTCAGTAACTTAAGCCACCGCCTCTGTCGCAGATTTAGTTCCTTTTGGGTGAACAGGTACTTAAGACTCTGATGATCTGAGAAGATGTTACAGTGTGTTGGGTTATACTAATATAGATCTAAATAGGGGAAAAAAACACCTAGAGGGGGGTGAATAGGTGTAAACAATAAACACTAAAAAAATCATTGCGCAATAAAAACCCAATGCGGAAATATAAATGAACACGCAATATTTTTACGTGGAAAACTCCAAACCGGAGTAAAAAACCACGGGACCGATAACACGGTGAAATCCACTAGAATTAAACACGTACAATGTGATATACCGTACTCACAGACGACTCAACCTTTTCCATACGCTCCTAGTTGATCTTCTCCGCTTGTTCCGCAACGCATCTCGAATCCACGATCTGCGTCCAACGCCGAATCCACGGCGTCCAACGTCGAGTCCACGACGTCCGACCGAATCCACGGTCTTCACCCAGTAGCACGCTTCGAATCCACGAACGTACCTCGCTCCGAATCCACGAGAGCGGTTGCACCTTGAATCCACAAGGCCACGCGAGTCCACGCGCCGATTTTGGGGAAATCGTTATTTTTTGGGGTGGTGATGATCCGCCGAATACTTAGATCAAAGATAGATAGGAAATACCATCTAAGTATTCATTAGTTTGATTCAACTCAAAATGTGAGTATGAAAACCTAGAATCAAACTAATCAATATAGATGAAGAAACATAGAGTAATATCTAATGATTTCCTTTCTTCTCTATATGTGGATCTTAGGCCGTATAAAAGATTATATTTTATTATGACGGCTATTTTCCATCATATGGATTTTCGGCTTCTTACGGCTTGCCCTAGGAAAATGAATCATAGGGTCTATTTATAGGTTAGAAACCCTTGGAAGAAGATAAGGATCAAAAACTAACCTTTTCTGGAGTTTTTACATGACGACGATCCGGATCGGAGATCGGCGATCCGGATTGCAGTAGCGAGAAAAACAGTCTCCAGAAAAACGAAGGTTCGGGATCCGGATCGAAGTGCTTGATCCGGATCGTTCATACAATTCACCAAACTTCAACGTTCGGGATCCGGATTGCAGTAGCGTGATCCGGATCGTTCAAATAAATTGGTAAACACAATGTTCGGGATCCGGATCAAGAGAAGCTATGATCCGGATTGAACTGGTGTATGAACGAACCACCTTCGGGATCCGGATTGAACAGTCTGATCCGGATCCTGAACATGTCCCATGTCCAGTTTTTGATATTTATGCAATAACAAATCCATCCAAGTGTTTCTACACTATAAGAAGTATTCGGATCACCAAAGATATTAAGTTAAACATACCTGATCCTTTTGAATTCTTCTTTCTTGAGATTGAGTTAAATGATCCAACCTTCTTCACCTTCAATCTTCAAGACTTGAACCTTTCACGAAATTACGCCAACACAAATTCCGTAACAATCTCCCCCTTTGGCGGTTTCGTGACAAAACAGAGATCCACTCAAGAAAATTCAAAAAGATATTTTTGTTGCTATCACCATACAACAAAAATTTACAAAGGAGATCCAAAAATTTAAAAACATGAGATAAACTCCTAAAACAGACTCTAGACTTAGACATCTGTACTCTCTGCACACAGAAATCATTCTTGACAAAAAGAATCGTTAGATACCTCAAGAATTAAAACATACAAAACCAAGTACAGAGATAGAGTTTATCATGACATTTGAGAATTCAGATATGTAAGAGAATCATAGTCAAAAACCAACATATCTTCTATGCATTCAAAAACCAAATGTCACAAAGTGTTAGTCCAACATCAACTTGTTAGTAATAATACATGTCCAAATAGTTAGTCGAATAGTTAGTAGGGACATGCAACAAATCACAAGATAAAAACCAAAGTTGAAGTTGAAGTGATACTTACCTTGATGTTCACACATTCACACAGTTTTCACATCATCATTGTTCAAGTTCTCTCTAAACTCTCTCCCCCTTTTTGTCACAAACTAAGCCAAAAATTACAAAAATTTAAGGAGAGTTAAAAATTTCAAAATCAAGAAAATCCTGAGAACTAAAAGTAAAAACTAAAACTTAAAAGCCTGCACAAAAAGATTAAGATCTGAAAAAAAAAGATTAAAAAGAAAGTTAAGCCAGTCTGAATCAGAAATAGTGGGATTGGTACAATCCAACTTCTTCAAAATTGCTTGAAGCATTTTTGACATTGTGGAGCACTTTCGTTTCATCTTATGTTGCTCAGAGATAATCTGTTGGAGATTTGTAGACACACTGTCTTGTTCAGCAGACAATCTCCGCTGTTCTTGTCGGATTGAGGACCATACATTCGCTTTTGCCGTGTGTCTCCAGGACGTTGAAGGATGTAGTATAGATCCAGTCGGTGCATCTTGACCTTCAGTCCATGGAGATTCTCTAGGGATAGAGCGAGCTCTGGCGAGGGGTCTATTAATCTGAATTCCAGTTCCCCTCGAATTCTTTCGCCTAGTGTATTGCTTGGTTGTTGAGGAAGATTTCATCAGCTTCTTGTTCTTCAAATACAACCTATCTTCTTCGTCAACAGCTTGTTGTGCTTGTTTACAAATCTCTTCCCAGTCTTCTTCATCTGATTCTGAATCATTTTGACAAACTTTCCTTGTCTCTCCTTGATTTGGGTCATCTTGTTCTCTTTTTATAGAAGACGCACTAGGTCCTACCATTGCTACCAAAAGGAAGATTATCTAGGCGAACGCCATTGGTGCAACTGCTTAATAGATTTAAAGTCTTGTGAACAACAACTCAAGAACACATGAAAAATTGTTAATTTTGAAAAATTTGAAAAATTGTACCCAAACAATCATAATCATGTAGAGAGACTAAAAAATCAAATTAGTTTTGCAAAAGGAATTTTAAAAATAGATCAATTGCATGATTTTCGAAAATTCCCATTATATGCCCTAAAACCGAAATTTTTGAAATCGAAGACCAAAAATCCGTTTATCTTGAGAATACCTAGCATATAATCAAAACTAATCTACCCAGAGTTCTTATTTCAAAAGAAATTTGATCAAAAACCATCCACAAACGAAGTAGATACAAGAAATTCATCACGTTTTGAGGAGGAATACGAAAAACTGTGAAAAATCGAGATTTTGATCAATAAAACTTACTTGGAACCGAAGAACTTGAGTTTGAAAGCTTCCAAGATGGATGAAATCTAGAGAGAGAGGCTCTGGAAACTTTGGAACAAAAGATTGGAGTAAAAGAAATCAAAACCCTTTTGTTCTATATAAAACCCTAGCCGCGATCCGGATCAGTTCTTGATTACGATCCGGATCGGCTACCCGCAGTGAAAAACTGCGTTCGGGATCCGGATCGGCAGGTCCAATCCGGATCGTCTGCCCGCAGAAGAATATCTGCGTTCGGGATCCGGATCGGCAGGTCCAATCCGGATCGGCTCCAACTTTTTCTTTAGAAAATTTCAGAGAAATTCTAGAATTACCAGAAAAAGATTGTAAGCACTTTTGTGTATCAACTTTAAACGAAAATCATCGTTTCATGTCAAGAGAAATAAATTATGTTAAATCTATCAATAACATTCAAATAATGACATGACAATTTACAGAAATTAAAACCTTTAAAGTTGATCAAGTTCAAACACATCCATCATGATCTTATGAGTACGGCGTTTATCAAATCATTAAAATGGTAAAGAAAATGAATTACCAAGATCAATAGATGTTTGAAATCCCAAATAAATTATATAATGTATCTAGTCAATCTGTTGAAGAGAGTGGCTCTTTGAGCATCTTTCATTAAAAATCCCACCTTATACCTACCTTGAAATTTAACGGAGTCAAGTATTTCAATCATGCATTTTATTTAATCAAAAATTACAAACCCATGCTTGGTATACATGTGGTAGCTGCACACAGTACTCGGACGACCGAGGTGGTAGCTCTTTCCTCCATGTGGTGGTAGTTTTCACACTCCTCATTGGGATGTAACTCTTTCCACATCTTTTGAGCATTTTACATTTCTTTGACTCCCCCTCAATTGGCTATCAATTAATTTAAGATATAAAGTATTCAACCAAGGATTGATCTCGAATTCATACTCAACTAAATCGTCAAATAAGATAAAAACAATACCAAGAGATCATTGAGAGAGAAATTGACTTTGATCAATTAAAAATGGTTTAATTTAAATAAATGATCAATGCATCAACTGAATTATTATGATATCCAAAGCATAATAAATTTCTAATTATATGAAAGGATGCAAGTAAAGTCAATAATACACATGCTCAATTAATGTACTATGTATAAACATAGATAAAGAACAAAAACACAAAAAACAAAACCTAACCTAAGCAAAAGTTTCAAAAAGAAGTTTATTTCAAGGAAAGCATTCCAATTGCTTTACGCAAATGAATAAAACGTTTTTGATCCAAAGGTTTTGTTAAAATGTCAGCTAATTGATCTTCAGTTGAAATATATGAAAGTTGAAGAGTATTTGATTCAACTAGCTCTCTAAGAAAATGATATCTAAGTTCAATGTGTTTTGTTCTAGAGTGCAACACAGGGTTTTTGGAAATGTTTATAGCACTAGTGTTGTCACAAAGAATTGTTACCGAAGTTGCTGAAATCCGGAAGTCGCTCAACACACTTTTCATCCAAATGAGTTGGGTTGAACAACTACCCGCTGAGATATATTCCGCTTCGGCAGTCGAGAGTGCAATGCAGTTTTGCTTTTTACTATGCCATGCAACAAGGCAATGGCCAAGATAAAAACATGCACCACTCGTACTTTTCCGATCATCCACAGATCCTGCCCAATCGGCATCTGAGTATCCAATAATATCTAAACTTGTTCCCATAGGATACCAAATTCCGAAATTTATGGTTCCTTTAATGTATCGGATGATCCGTTTCACCGCTTTCAGGTGAACCTCCTTTGGTGCAGATTGATATCTCGCGCAGATCCCAACACCAAAAGATATATCCGGGCGACTAGCCGTGAGATAAAGTAGACTTCCAATCATACTCCGATAAAGTTTCTCGTCTACATTCTCACTAAATGATTCACTTCCAAGACCCTTGTGGCTAGTTCCCATTGGAGTCGGAAAATCCTTAGAATTTTCAAGATCAAACTTTTTGACCAACTCCATTGCATACTTGGATTGACACAAATGGATGCCTTCGTCACTCTGTTTCACTTGCAATCCAAGGAAATAAGTCAATTCGCCCATCATTGACATCTCAAATTCGCTTTCCATGGTTTCAGCGAATTTAGAAGCATCATTAACTCTTGTTGCACCAAATACAATGTCATCGACATAGATTTGTGCTACAATGAAGTTATTCTGATAATGCTTCACAAAGAGAGTCCTGTCAGCTCCCCCTCGAGTATAGCCCTTCTCTAAAAGGTGCTTTGTCAACCTTTCGTACCATGCTCGCGGTGCTTGTTTCAGACCGTAAAGAGCCTTTTTCAAACGAAAAATATGGTTAGGTTGTTTATGGTCTACAAAACCTTTCGGTTGAGCCACATAAACTTCCTCATTTAAAAACCCATTTAGAAACGCGCTCTTAACGTCCATTTGAAATAATTTGATTTTAAAATGACAAGCAATAGCAAATAGTATACGAATGGACTCGAGTCTAGCTACAGGGGCGAAAGTTTCATCAAAGTCTATACCTTCTACTTGAGAGTAGCCTTGAGCAACTAATCGTGCCTTGTTCCTGATGATAGTACCATCCTCATTTTTCTTGTTCTTGAAAATCCATTTGGTACCTATCACATTATGTTGCTTTGGAGGCTTCGTTAATTCCCAGACTTTGTTTCGCTCAAACTGATGGAGCTCTTCCTGCATTGCTTCAATCCAGTAGTCATCCTGAAGAGCTTCATCGATGTTCTTTGGTTCGATTAAAGATACGTAGCAAGCGAATCCACAAACCAACTGCCACCGAGTCCTAACTCCTTCTTGTGGGTCTCCAATAATGTTCGATTCAGGATGATCCTTGGAGATTCGTAACGTTTGTTGTAACGGAGTACACGGAGGTACATGTGACGATTCCTGCACATCAGATAAACTTGGAGAACCATTAGATGCATCATTAATATTGGAAGTATTATCATGAGAAGATGCATTAGCAGGAGAATCATCATCAAGAGAGATATCGAGGGTAGATTTTTCAGATGCAAAGTGAAAAGCTTCATCTACCTTAACATTTATCGATTCTACGATCGTCTTAGATTCCAAGTTAAAAAACTCGATATGCTCTACTGTTTGTAGAATACCCCAAGAAAATCCCTTCGTCACTTCTAGAGTCAAACTTTCCAAGATTTTCGCGGTCACGTAAAATGTAACATCGACTCCCGAAGATACGAAAATATTTGATGTTGGGTTTTCTACAAAACCACAGCTCATATGGTGTATTCAACGTTCCCGGGCGCAAATAAACGCGGTTAATAACATAGACTGCAGTGTTCACAGCTTCAGCCCAAAAGTGTAACGGTAAATTCCGGCTATGAAGCATAACACGTGCCATTTCTTGTACAACACGGTTTTTGCGCTCGACTACACCATTCTGTTGAGGTGTATAGGGTGCCGAGAATTCATGTTTAATGCCTTTAGAAGTGCAAAAATCAATGAATTTTGAATTTATGAATTCTCCACCTCTATCACTTCTAACACGAGTAATCTTTTCATTCTTTTCAATCATAATACGATGGCAAATCTCGTGAAAAGAATCAAAAGTATCAGCTTTCTCTTTTAAAAATGCTACCCAAGAATACCGAGAGAAATCATCAATCATCAAGAAAATATACCATTTACCTCCCAAGGATGGTTGACGAGTTGGCCCAAAGAAAGAAAAATAGTCTACATAAACTACACAACATTTAATCGTAGAACGATTAAAGACAAGGAAATATTTCACCTTTGCATACCCAAACCTTTTGAGTTTTGGAGTATGTTGGCAATGGTTGAGAAATTTTTCTTGATGAAGACGTCTTGTATGATTGATCTTTTTCTTTTGTCATCGTCTTGTTTGAAGTGCTACCAATGTTCTTTTCTTTTGAAAAGTCCTTCTTTGATTTCCGGGGAGTGAACTCATTGGTAGCAGTTGCAAGATGTGATTGATCTGATCTTTGAGCTCCAATCTTGCAATTTCTTTCAATGTGCCCTGAAATACCACAACGAAAACATACCTTAGTGCTTGACGATCCCGAGGAGGATGAAGTAGGCTTGTTGTCGTTGCTTCTCGTGAATTCCGGTGTCGGAGGAGGAGATACCGACTGAGGCACAAAAACTGTCCCAACCGAACTAAAATCGTCTTTAGTTCGATTGTATCCGAGGCCGAACTTGTTTGATTGACCAAGACCAAGAAGTTTATCCAACTTACTCCTTCCAGAAGAAAATTGCTGTAAGTCATCCTTGAGTTGGAGAATGGTCTCTGTCATTTCCAATTTTTCTTGTTGGGCCTCGCCGTAGAGCTTCAAGAAGTAATTCGCTTTGTTCACCATATCTATATAATTCTTCTCGAATTGCTCAATGGACTCTTGAAGGGAAACATTTGTTTTTATCAGATTATCCCTTTCCACTTCAAGATCGGTAGAGAGAGAAGTTACCCTTTTTAGTTCTTCTTCGAGATCCTGCAATCTCCCTCTCAACCCCTTGTTTTGCTTAGCCAGTTTCTTTGAATCCCTCAAAAGTCTGTGATAGGCTAGAGCAAAATCTTCACCTTCCGAATTATCCGATTCGTTGTCCGTTGCGTTCTTTTCAATAGTAGAGTTGGACAATGACTCAGATGTACTTGCCATTAAGCACATGAAGGGTGAAAATGTGGACGCGTGGAATGCCGTTGCGCTCTCTTCTTCATCACTTGAGGATGACTCATTTGACGTTGAGTTGTCATCCCAGGTGACGACTTGCATCGCTTTCTTCTTTGACGGATTCTTAGTTGGACACTCCGTTGAGATATGGCCATATCCTCGGCACTTGAAGCATTGGACTTGTCCTTCTGAACTTTTCTTATCCTTTGAAAAGTTCTCTTGCTTTCTTGACTTGTAACTTGAAATACCCTTGCCTTTCTTCGACTTTCCGAAGGATGGAGTTTTACTTGAATTACCCCTTCGAAAGTTGCGGCGAAACTTCCTTGTCAAGAGAGCGAGCTGCTTCTCAAATTCCTCCATAGATAGGTTTTCGTCATCGTCTGAGGAGGATGAATCCGTGTCTTCTTCCTTTGTTGTTTTCAAAGCATAACCTGAAGACTTAGAAGAGGATGCCTTTCCCGAAGAATAGTTAGTCGGAAATGTCATTTCATAAGTTTGTAATGAACCAACTAATTCTTCTACACGGATTTCGTCCGGGTGTTTAATAGTTTCAATGGCTGTAACCTTGGAACGAAATCTTTCAGGAAAAGTTCTTAAGATCTTTCTTACAATTTTAAATTCTGGAATCTTCTCTCCCAAGTTAGCACATGAGTTTACGATATCTTGCAATCGTGTGTAATAGTCTGTGAACGATTCATTTTCTGCCATGAAGATAGAGTCAAACTTGCTCGTAAGCATCTGCAGTTTCTGAATCTTCACAAGGTTAGTTCCCTCATGCGTAACTTGAAGAACATCCCAGATTTCTTTCGCAGTCTCACATGCCGAGACGCGAGAGAATTCAGTTTGAGATAAGGCATTAAAAATAGCATTAATTCCCTTGCCATTGTAAGAAGATGAATCTAACTCTTCCTTGGTCCATTTCGACCTAGGTTTGAGGGTGCGAACATCACCAATAATTTCAGTTGGATTAGACTGTAGGGCCCCTAAACTCCTTACAGCTTTTTCCAATGAATCCACTGTGCAAACACCTGTTGATGGTGTATCTGGCCCATGGTGCATCAAAGGGATGCCACAGATGGACCCTGTGAGCTTTGGTTGGCTGTTTTGGCCTTCGGCTGATTTTTGCCGAATTTTAGAAAAAGGAATTTGGCCAAACAGAGGGTGGATTTGGATTCAGCGCGGAAAAACGCTTGAGAATGGTTTTTTGTTTGCTTAATTCTGAGTCCGGATGCCCAAAAGCGGGCTCCCGGAAGTTTTGGCAGTTTTTGGTGTTTGCGGGAGCCTCCGGCAAATTTTGGAGGTGGATTTTGGCAAAATGGACGCCGTTTTTGGAATCAGCGCGCGAAAACGGTCAAGATGGGCTTTTTACTTGATGTTTTTGGGCTGCGGTTACTGTTCACGCCGGAACAGTGTCTCCGGCGATCGCCGGCGGCGGCGTGCGGCGGCGCAGCCTCGGGCAGGCGGCAGGCGGCGGCACAAGGCGCGGGCAGGGCGCGGGCAGGCGCCCGGGAGCGCGGGCAGGCGCGCGGTCCACGGCACCGACGTGCACCAGTGCGGGATGCCACGTGGCATTGTTCGGTTGGTTGGTCCACGGCGCGAGGTCCACGGACTGTGGGCATGGGTGCACGGTACACCGGGTGGACACGTGGCATGCGGTTACTGGTTCGGTGTTGTGCTCCCGGTCCACGCAGGCTGTGGAGTGGTTGACCGGGGGCAGGTGGCCGTACGGCGGGCAGGTGGGCGTACGGGCGCGGTGCAGGCGGCGACGTGCGCGGTGCACGGGTTGCCGGGGCCACGTGGCGCGACTCCACTGGCGGGCGCGGGTGCGCCGGGCGCAGCGGGGCCCGGGGAAGCACAGTGCTGGGCTACGTGGCGGGCCCGAGTGGTTTCGGGCTTGCACAGTAATGGGCCGGGCCCATTACTGTAGCAGCCCGAAACACTCCGGCGCCCGGAAGTGGGGACACATAGGGTATTTCTTCAAATGTTTTTCTTCAGCCTATTTAAAGGCAACCCGAGCCCCTTTCTTTGCCTTTTTTTCTCTCAACCCTCTCACCTTCTGCCCGAGCCCCCTTAAGCAAAGTTGTTCACCTCTTCACCCTTGATCTTCCTGCCAAGTTTCAAGATTTTAGGAGGCTCGAATCCCGAGGTTCCCCATTTTACGGCGCGGCGCGACGTTGCATTCCTGGGTTCTTCTTCGGCGCAGCGACAGTGTTTTAGCTCCCCTGGGCTACCCCGAGATCATTTTGCTGTGATTCTTGCGCCGGCAGACTCCTAAGAGCAGCGGGGTATTTTGGCCGTATCTTCGCGCACGAGCATCAGACGGAAATGAGCTTTTACAACTTTTTCATCTACAGATCGCAAGGAACGCGCTCGTATTTTTCTTGGATTTTCCAGAGGATTATTTCGAGATTTGGGCGTGCAAGGTACCGTTGCGAAGCTATCGACGCGAGGATCGCTGTGATATTTTTCTTGGAATTTCCTGGGCACTTTCTGCAGGAATATTTCGGGTGTGCTAAAATTGTGGGAGCAAGGATTTGGAGTATTGGTATTTTCTTGCTGTACGGATCCGGACAGTTAGCACTTCAGATGGGTGGTTGTTGTACTCCTCTCCTTTGGTATGCCCACTAGGAACATCAGAGTGTTCCCTCATTTTTGAGGCCCAAAGTATTATTAGTAACCTTGCATGCTCTAGGGAATTAATTATTGGTTGATTGATCTTTGATAAATTGTTATTTGATCCATGTGGAAATTGTTGGACTGCATGTTTAGGGTTAAAATAATAGTTGAGGATTATAAAATTGCTAAATATTCTTATGAGACTGTCACTTTAGCTTATGTCACTCTGAACTGATTACTCGTGGAAAATGGACGACATATTGAGACAATGCATGATTAAACGGGTCACTTAAATATTGACATCTTTTATTGCTACACTATCTTTTGGGACTTGACTTAGGAGAAACCATGCATTTATTCTTTTCTTCTCCTATTATCGATAGACTTGCGGCATAGTCGCTCAGGTTCGAGCGTGTGTTGGACAGTGTAGCCAGGTATTGGGGATTTGGGACAGGTTGGGCTTTTGACAGGGTGTTGCGGCGACCACGGATCTTGGGTGGTTGACCGGGTTGTTACTGTTGCATCAGATTGGGGGTTTTGGGGATCGGGCTTTCTTTAGTGGATGGAGTTTTCCACTTTGATCATAGTCATGATCCAGTCCTGCTATTATGAGACAGTGGTTACAGAGATGCTGTTACAGTGATTTCCTTACTCGTGTGGGTCGCTCCCCTCGAGTGGCACTCCGGAGTGTGCGACCGGACGGATCGAGGCCGGTCTGTTATTACTTTAGAGCTTGATCGGACGGGCCGAGGCCGATCTGTTACTTACGTTGGGGACATGACCGTATCAGGCAGTAGTCGGTCAGTATCCCCACAGATGAGATTAGCAGGCAGTGCCAGTGTCCACTGGCGTTAGATTGGGTCGTTTTGACAGGCTTCTTGATACTGATGCATACTTTTCCATACTTATTGGTTTATCATGTAGAGGCATATTAGGGGTAGCACTTCATCAGTTGTCATTCATAGCTTCACCCCCCTTTCTCTTCTTCCCCTTTTGCCTCTGATTACCTGGTGGGCATATTTGAGCTGAGGCTTTACCCACTAGGGGAGGCTACTGTTTATAGTAGTACTTACCCCCATTGTCTTTTCTTGTTTCTTTCTTCCCCTTTGTTTTGCAGAGTCCTCTGCGGGAGTTGCTGGGCCGTCAGCAACTGATCGAGGTAAGCGGATTGCAGACTAGATAGAGAGCCACCCGAGAGTTGTAGCACGTTGCTGGAGCTTTTGGGTACCTGGTCTTCTCAGACAGCTTTTGTTTATTTCTTTTTGGGTCTGGCTTTTGCCAGCTGTTTGTATTTAGTGGTGAGCTGGGAGAGACATCTGTATTTTATTCCACTGTTGTACTCTTTTACTTCCAGCTTCTATCTGAGATACAGTAGTTTTAGTTTAGCTCTGATTATTATGCTCTTTTATTATTATTTCTTATCTGAGCAGGTTACCGACGCTTCGTGTATGTGGGAAATACCGCATGCACGGCGGATCTGTAGACGGGCCCGGGTTCTGGTTTACACCCGGGGCGTGACAGATTAAGTTGGTATCAGAGCTTAGGGATAGGTCAGTTGGGACTTAGGAAACCCTAGGCTTTTGGACAGACCCTAGGATGATAGGGCGTGAGTGGCGTAACATTTTGCGAAAGTCGGTGATTTTATAGTTGACTCTTCCTGTGAGTGAAGAGAGATCGACATAGCCTATTTCTGTTGGACCATTATGTTGGCTGCAGACAACATAAGGTGACAGAAATAGGAGGATGTCTTTTGACTTTCGCCAGATTGGGTCGTGTGGGGTTTGGTTGCTGATGATTGGTTTCTTGTGGCAGGATGCCTCCTCGACGTCGGATTCCCACTCGGGGTGTCCCTTCACCCCCTGTTGAGCCAGAGCAGCCTTCACCCCCCGAGCTTACTGAGTTGAGGGCCTTGGTGGCCCAGTTGGCGGAGGGTCAGCGCCGCCAGGAGCAGAGGATTGAGCAGCTGCTTGCTCAGAGGGAGGCACCACCCCCAGCTGTTCCTGAGGCCCCTGTGCCTCTTGTTGCACCTTTTGTGCTGTCGGCACCATCTTCGAGTAGCGGGGCTCCTGGAGCTATTCAGCCTTTGACTGCGGAGGAGGAGCGGGATTTTGCTGACAAACTCTCTACGTTTGTTAAGCGGGGACCACCTAGATTCTCGGGGCGGGATGCTCAGCCCCGGGCTGTTGGGAGATGGCTTTCTGCGATGGAGAAGCTTTTTCGGGACTTCTTCATCGACCCGAGGTACCGAGTGCACATGGCGGTGCACTATTTGGACGGAGATGCTGATTTTTGGTGGCAGCGGGTTGAGCCACTGGAGTTCCGGATTACTCGGCAGTTGCCTTGGGAGGAGTTCAAACGGATGGTGTTGGACACCTATTTTTCTACCAGTGTGAAGAAGAAGTTGGAGGACGACTTGAAGAATCTGCAGCAGGGCGATCGATCGGCCCATCTCTATTTTCAGGAGTTCATGGAATTGCTGAACTGTGTGCCCTTCGTCGCTCGTGACGGTCCACACCAGGTTGAGTTGTTCGAGGGAGGCCTCCGTCCAGAGATTTACACACTTGTGCATGCGCAGAGATTTCAGACTCTGGAGGCAGCCGCAGAGCATGCACAGTGGGTGGAGAGAGGTGATCAGGTGGTGGCCAGACAGGGGGCCGCGGTCGCGCAGAGTTCCGACAGGAAGCGACCAGCCCCAGAGGACGGGGGACAGGCCAGCTCATGGAGACCGCCACGGCCGCCGCTGTCACGCCCCGAAACCGCTACCATTTTGGCAAGGTTCGGGCGCGCTGAACAGACGCCGAACGGACAGAACCTCCCCTGTCCGCCCAAGGCTAAGCGACAAGATCATGTACAAGAATCACCCAGGAATTAATTCTAGATATACACAATCACAACGAGAGCACAACCAGTGCTAACAAGAACATAAGAGCAAGGTACGAGTATATAAATGTAAACATACAAGTAACAAAGAGAGAAACTCTATCTATTACAACCATTCCATTCGAGCATATGAATAATACATAAATCACATCCAAAACATCCTCACCCTATACAACATCTACTCTCAAAATGTAAAGACAAGGTGACAAAGGCTATAGATGTAGGGAGGCTGCTACCAACGTCTCTAGGGCGCCAAGCCCTTACCGCGATCCTCGCCGGGAGTACCTGTACTCGGCCCTGTAATAATAGTGGGGTGAGAACTATGGTCCATAGTTCCCAGTGGGTTCGGCCACCGACTCCACCGGTCTTCCCACTAGGTCCAAGAGGGCACAAGCAGATAGATAGATAGATAGATATATCTGAAAACTGTAAATGCAGTAAATAACTACTCTACTATGCCCAACACGGAAGACATGTATGCAAGCTCAGGGGAGAGATATCCAAATATATCACTATGTCCATGAAGTACTATTTCATACTTGTTCTCTAACTCATTTTCAAGAAGTGTGGTTTTTAACACTTCATCTCAAATCTCACGGCACACCCGAAGGTTGCCCACGGCTCACTATCACGACGAGGGAGACTATGTCTCAACCTACCAATCGAACGCGTCTGCGGGACCTGACTGTCCCTCGGGGTGGCGTGCCCCGTGACCAACTCCGGAGTAGGCGGCCGTAGAGGAGCGACCTCCACCAGCCTAAAACAGACTATGAGCATGATCCAATCCTCTCCACACGAGGATACCCTATCTATAAGGCTGATAGCAACTGAGATCCCTATAGATAATACACAACCTATGTCTCACATGTGTCATGATAGGTTTACCTACACTACTTCTCATATGCCACTCGTTCATTTATTGTGTGGTGTTCACAATTTCTACATATATGCCACTCGTTCATTTATTGTCGACTCGCAAGTCCAACACCCAATCCGCACTATAGGATTCCTCGGTATCGACCCAATCTTTCCCAATCCAACATAATAGCATAACATTTGCTAAATATCTATATCAACCGGAAAGTATAAAGATGGCAATACATACTATCCTACAATGCAATGGTGCGATATGCAATGGTGTAAGTGGCTAAGACATAGAGAGAAGCCCAACGGCTTCGGTAAGAGCACCACCCACCTCGGGTCCTTGGCTCGGCTCGGCTCTCCAAAAGAAAAATCTACGGGAGCACCGGTCTCGATCACAAGGGTCGCCTCAAGTCGGATGTCCTAAACAAGTCCAAAACGGCCTATTAATAACCTCCAAGCACTATGCTTAGTGTTTTCACGTGTGCGCAAAAGCGCCGACGAAAGACGACGAACTTCCACGATTCGTGGCCTGGATCGTCAAGGGTTTACCCAAAACCCCTCCATGATGGAAGGATTCCATTTAAATCCCCCACCAAAATTACTAATGTAATTATTTCTCTTTTTGGCTCAAAAGTCCTAGAGCGCGTATTTCGGCTCTAACTTTTCGACCGTTTGACGGAATGTCGATCCGTCTTCGCCAACACGTTTCTTTACATAGTAATTGGGTTTCCATAGGTTCAAATGAGATCAATCCCATGAAAATCCAAAAACTCCTCTCTTAACCCTAGGTTCCATATACACATTCATTATGATTTTTCCACGATTTTCGCCGATTTCTTCGACAAGAATTCTTCTAATATCATATAGATTTTAGATCTAAAAACATTACGGCAAAACCAAATCTATTTTTTTACAAAACTCACCTCAAAGAGCTAGGATTCCAAGCTTTTCTTGGTTCAAAAGCTCGCCCTCGCTCGCCTTAGGCTCCTCGCAAATCGCTCCGCGATTTCGTGCGCGTTAGAGTGAGTAATTTTAGAGAGAGAAAGTGAGGTGAGAAGGAATGAGAGAGCCTTCCATGGAGGTGTGCTCTGTATGAGTGCGTGCGTGGGGTGCGTGGGTGGAGAAGAAGAAGAAAAGGGGAAAGTAGCTTTTATGCATACAGGACCCCCCAACAATAGTGTTAATTTACTATTTAGTCCAATTTTATCTGATACTTGCCTGCGGAACCCTTCTGGATGTCCGTTTGTGCTCAAATTTGACGGGCAGGCTCATCTCAACTTAATTTATCACGAGATACTTTAAATTTTCAGTTTGGGCTATTTTTGGGTCACCAAAAGTCTCGCTGTACTTAAAATCGCTGTCAGGTACCTTTCTCACTGCTCTGGTATTCGATTGATGCGAAACTTTTATTGTAACCTTAAAACATAATTACGAAGCTCCCGTAATTTTCTCAGAATTTTTCGACACTGTTGGCGGAGCCCGTTCTCACTATCTGGCATCCGATCAACGCGAAACTTTTTCTGTGGCCTTAAAATAATATTACGGAGCTCCCCGAATTTTTTCGGAATTTTCCGACACTGTGAATTTTCTGCTAATTTATCTGTCCCGTCTCTCACAGAAAATATTAAATCTTCTGTTTTCGCTCCGATTTCGGCGCAGGTCATTTTCAACCTATATTATGCTTCTATGAGTCTAATAAAAATAGTATCTTACACTATTTTTATTTATTTTTATTTATATAATAATTTTTCCGACTTACTATATCCTACCGTAACTTCTATATGGTATTTAAAGTTGAGTTTGCACATTTTACCTATGGTTAATTAGGATTTCTTTGAATTAATTGGGCATATTCTACTTAATGTCTAACTTCTACTTTTAGAAGTTCGGTATCCTACAGCCGCAGTCTCAGTCTTTTGGCCGTGGGCGATCTGAGAGGAGAGGGCCTGGTGGACCCCAGAGACCGCAGCAGCATCAGCAGCAGCACCAGCAGCAGAGATCGCAGCCCAGGCAGCAGAGATCTCAGCAGCAGTCCTCGAGGCAGCAGCAGCAGCAGTCGAGGCATATCCGGCCATCAGATAGGTGTGTTTTCTGCAGGGGGCAGCACCCGTCAGATACATGTGACCAGAGATGGGGACGATGCTTCCGATGTGGACAGCCAGGGCATGTGCGAGCTACCTGCCCCCTTACTACTTCCTCGGCACCTTCTTCTGCGTCGGCTCCATATCCCCCTCAGCAGCAGCGGCCTTCAGCTCAGCGGCCTTATGCTCCAGCGAGCAGGCCGTCCACCTCCTATCCTACAGATTCTCGACCTCCTGCACCGAGCGGGCGGGTGTATGCCGCCCAGTTGGCGGATTCTCCAGCGGCAGACCTGGTGGTGGCAGGTATTATTCTACTCTTTGGTATTCGGACTCGTACTTTATTCGACACTGGAGCATCTCATTCTTTCATTAGTCGAGCATTTGCATCCCTGCATGGTTTACAGTTAGCGTCCTTATCACATGCATTAGAGGTGCGGATTCCCGATCATATTTTGCATGTCGAGGAGCATTGTGTGGCATGCCCGGTACAGTTGGGGCCTTGGATATTGCCTGCAGACTTGCTTGTCTTGCAGCAGCTCCATGATTTTGACTTGGTGTTGGGGATGGATTGGCTATCACGGTACTCCGCCACTATCGACTGCAGTGAGAGGACGGTGACTCTTCGCGAGCCAGGACAGGAGGAGTTCATCTTCAGAGGCTGCCAGAGCACGCTATTCGCAGCGACCATTTCCTCGGCGAGGGCTAGGAGGATGTTGAGCAGAGGATGTACTGCCTTTTTGGCCGCGGTTCTGGAGGTGCCTACGGCGGCACTGGGACTCGAGGATATCCCTATTGTCCGAGAGTTCCCAGATGTGTTTCCCCCAGAGCTGACGGCGATGCCGCCGGAGAGGGAGATTGAGTTCGTGATTGATGTGGTCCCTGGGACTGCACCAATCTCAAAGGCACCCTATAGGATGGCGCCAGCCGAGTTAAGGGAGTTGAAAGCCCAGCTTCAGGATCTTTTGGATAGGGGCTTCATCCGACCCAGTGTTTCTCCGTGGGGAGCGCCTGTGTTGTTTGTTAAGAAGAAGGATGGGTCACTCCGATTGTGCGTGGATTATAGGGATTTGAACAAAGTGACCATCCGGAACAAGTATCCCCTCCCCCGGATAGATGATTTGTTTGATCAGTTACAGGGAGCATCTGTGTTCTCGAAGATTGATCTGCAGTCCGGTTACCACCAGCTTAGGGTGAGGGCCGAGGACATCTCCAAGACGGCTTTCAGATCGCGGTACGGGCATTATGAGTTCACGGTAATGCCTTTTGGGCTGACTAATGCCCCTGCCGCATTCATGGACTTGATGAACAGGATTTTTCAGCCGTTTTTGGATCGGTTTGTGGTGGTGTTCATTGATGATATTTTGATCTACTCCCGGAGTGATCTGGAGCACGAGGAGCACTTGAGGACCGTGCTACAGCTTCTGCGAGAGAAGAAGCTGTATGCTAAGTTCAAAAAGTGCGAGTTTTGGCTCCGGGAGGTTGCCTTTCTGGGTCATGTTGTTTCAGCTGCTGGAGTGGCGGTGGATCCGGCCAAGGTGGATGCTATTAGAGATTGGCCGAGGCCGACGACTATCACCGAGGTGCGGAGCTTTCTTGGATTGGCGGGCTACTATCGGCGCTTTGTGGAAGGCTTTGCGAAGCTTTCCTCTCCCCTCACTCGTCTGACCAGAAAAGGGGTTAAGTTTGTTTGGAGCGAGACTTGCCAGAGCTGTTTTGAGGAGCTGAAGCAGAGGTTGATGACCGCTCCTATCCTTGCCCTCCCAGTTATGGGGGAAGGATTTGTGATCTACAGTGATGCCTCACATAGTGGTCTGGGGTGTGTGTTGATGCAGCATGGTAGGGTAATTGCCTATGCTTCGCGGCAATTGAAGGACTATGAGAAAAATTACCCTACTCATGATCTGGAGTTGGCAGCGGTGGTGTTTGCTCTGAAGCTGTGGCGGCATTATTTGTATGAAGAGCATTGCGAGATATATACTGATCACAAGAGCTTGAAGTATCTGTTCACCCAAAAGGAGCTGAATTTGAGGCAACGCTGGTGGTTGGAGTTGTTAAAGGATTACGATCTGAGTATCCTTTACCATCCCGGCAA
Source organism: Tillandsia leiboldiana (assembly GCA_029204045.2). Lineage (NCBI taxonomy): Eukaryota > Viridiplantae > Streptophyta > Magnoliopsida > Poales > Bromeliaceae > Tillandsia > Tillandsia leiboldiana. Next base: position 57,384 of record JAQNDB010000421.1, on the reverse strand, counting down.
GGCCATTGTCGTGGCAGATGCTTTGAGTAGGAGGACGAGTCTGAGCTTATTGATCTCGCAGCAGGCGCCGTTGGTCGAGCAGATGAGGCGGTTACAGTTGGAGGTAGTATCCCCTGGGGTCTCTGCTAGACTCATGTCTATGGTCTTGCAGCCCACTCTGTCGGAGAGGATCAGGGACACTCAGAGTGAGGACCCCCACTTGATGAGGATCAGGACGCAGCTTCAGGCGGATCAGACAGGGGATTTTTCTGTGGATAGCTCGGGAGTACTGCGGTACAGGGACCGAGTGTGTGTGCCTATGGATCAGGAGATTAGAGATCAGATTTTGAGGGAGGCCCATTTTACACCTTATACCATCCATCCTGGAGGTAATAAGATGTATAAGGACCTCAAGGCACAGTTTTGGTGGCCCGGGATGAAGCGGGACATTGGGAGATTCGTAGCTCATTGTTTAACTTGCCAGCAAGTGAAAGCAGAGCATCGCGTTCCTACTGGTAAGTTGTAGAGTCTTCCAATTCCCGAGTGGAAATGGGACCACGTCACTATGGATTTCGTCGCTGGATTGCCGAGGGCGCAGAGCGGGGCTGATGCGATCTGGGTTATTGTTGATAGACTCACCAAGTCGGCGCACTTCTTACCGGTTCAGATGACCTGGTCACTGGAGCGTTTGGCACAGTTATATCTGGATGAGATAGTGAGGCTTCACGGCATACCTGCTTCGATTGTGTCAGATCGAGACCCGAGATTCGTATCACGCTTTTGGGGGAGTTTGCATTCTGCATTGGGGACTCAGCTCAGGTTTAGCACTGCTTTCCACCCACAGACCGATGGACAGTCAGAACGCACCATACAGACCCTCGAGGATATGTTGAGAGCGTGCGTTATGGATTTTGGGGGAGGGTGGTACCGGCACTTGTCGTTGGTTGAGTTCGCGTACAACAACAGCTATCAGGCGAGCATCCAGATCGCTCCGTTTGAGGCGTTGTATGGACGCAAGTGTCGGTCTCCCTTATTTTGGAGTGACGTGGGTGAGAGAAGGACTTTAGGACCGGATTTGCTTTTGGAGGCTGAGGAAAAGGTCAGAGTCATTCGCCGACACCTTGTGACAGCCCAGAGTCGTCAGAGGAGCTACGCCGACACTCGACGGCGAGACCTGGAGTTTCAGGTTGGTGATCATGTCTTTTTGAAGGTCTCGCCCTCGAAAGGGGTCCGGAGATTTGGAGTACGGGGAAAGCTCAGTCCCCGCTTTATTGGACCCTTTGAGGTACTTGACAGAGTTGGTCCTGTGGCATACAGAGTTGCTTTACCCCCGCGCCTGGCCGGAGTTCATGATGTCTTCCATGTCTCAGCTCTGAGGAGATATGTTTTTGACCCGTCGCACGTGATTGACTTCACTTCGTTGGAGATCGGCGAGGACTTGGTCTACGAGGAGCGCCCGTTGCGGATTCTTGCTCGTGAGGTGAGGGAATTGCGCAACCGGGCCATTCCATATGTGAAGATCCTGTGGAGCAATCATGAGGAGCGAGAGGCTACTTGGGAGCTGGAGACAGAGATGAGGGATGCCTACCCTTTTTTATTCGAGACTTCTATTTGAGGTACGTCTGTTCTGTTTTCTTTGTTTCGGGGACGAAACTTTTTTTAGTGGGGGAGGATGTAGGGCCCCTAAACTCCTTACAGCTTTTTCCCATGAATCCACTGTGCAAACACCTGTTGATGGTGTATCTGGCCCATGGTGCATCAAAGGGATGCCACAGATGGACCCTGTGAGCTTTGGTTGGCTGTTTTGGCCTTCGGCTGCTTTTGCCGAATTTTAGAAAAAGGAATTTGGCCAAACAGAGGGTGGATTTGGATTCAGCGCGGAAAAACGCTTGAGAATGGCTTTTTGTTTGCTTAATTCTGAGTCCGGATGCCCAAAAGCGGGCTCCCGGAAGTTTTGGCAGTTTTTGGTGTTTGCGGGAGCCTCCGGCAAATTTTGGAGGTGGATTTTGGCAAAATGGACGCCGTTTTTGGAATCAGCGCGCGAAAACGGTCAAGATGGGCTTTTTACTTGATGTTTTTGGGCTGCGGTTACTGTTCACGCCGGAACAGTGTCTCCGGCGATCGCCGGCGGCGGCCGGCGGCGGCGGGCAGCGCCGGCGGGCGGCGGCGTAGCCTCGGGCAGGCGGCAGGCGGCGGCACAAGGCGCGGGCAGGGCGCGGGCAGGCGCCCGGGAGCGCGGGCAGGCGCGCGGTCCACGGCACCGACGTGCGCCAGTGCGGGATGCCACGTGGCATTGTTCGGTTGGTTGGTCCACGGCGCGAGGTCCACGGACTGTGGGCATGGGTGCACGGTAGACCGGGTGGACACGTGGCATGCGGTTACTGGTTCGGTGTTGTGCTCCCGGTCCACGCAGGCTGTGGAGTGGTTGACCGGGGGCAGGTGGCCGTACGGCGGGCAGGTGGCCGTACGGCGGGCAGGTGGCCGTACGGGCGCGGTGCAGGCGGCGACGTGCGCGGTGCACGGGTTGCCGGGGCCACGTGGCGCGACGCCACTGGCGGGCGCGGGTGCGCCGGGCGCAGCGGGGCCCGGGGAAGCACAGTGCTGGGCTACGTGGCGGGCCCGAGTGGTTTCGGGCTTGCACAGTAATGGGCCGAGCCCATTACTGTAGCAGCCCGAAACACTCCGGCGCCCGGAAGTGGGGACACATAGGGTATTTCTTCAAATGTTTTTCTTCAGCCTATTTAAAGGCAACCCGAGCCCCTTTCTTTGCCTTTTTTCTCTCAACCCTCTCACCTTCTGCCCGAGCCCCCTTAAGCAAAGTTGTTCACCTCTTCACCCTTGATCTTCCTGCCAAGTTTCAAGATTTTAGGAGGCTCGAATCCCGAGGTTCCCCATTTTACTGCGCGGCGCGACGTTGCATTCCTGGGTTCTTCTTCGGCGCAGCGACAGTGTTTTAGCTCCCCTGGGCTACCCCGAAATCATTTTGCTGTGATTCTTGCGCCGGCAGACTCCTAAGAGCAGCGGGGTATTTTGGCCGTATCTTCGCGCACGAGCATCAGACGGAAACGAGCTTTTACAACTTTTTCATCTACAGATCGCAAGGAACGCGCTCGTATTTTTCTTGGATTTTCCAGAGGATTATTTCGAGATTTGGGCGTGCAAGGTACTGTTGCGAAGCTATCGACGCGAGGATCGCTGTGATATTTTCCTTGGAATTTCTTGGGCACTTTCTGCAGGAATATTTCGGGTGTGCTAAAATTGTGGGAGCAAGGATTTGGAGTTTTGGTATTTTCTTGCTGTACGGATCCGGACAGTTAGCACTTCAGGTGGGTGGTTGTTGTACTCCTCTCCTTTGGTATGCCCACTAGGAACATCAGAGTGTTCCCTCATTTTTGAGGCCCAAAGTATTATTAGTAACCTTGCATGCTCTAGGGAATTAATTATTGGTTGATTGATCTTTGATAAATTGTTATTTGATCCATGTGGAAATTGTTGGACTGCATGTTTAGGGTTAAAATAATAGTTGAGGATTATAAAATTGCTAAATATTCTTATGAGACTGTCACTTTAGCTTATGTCACTCTGAACTGATTACTCTTGGAAAATGGACAACATATTGAGACAATGCATGATTAAACGGGTCACTTAAATATTGACATCTTTTACTGCTACACTATCTTTTGGGACTTGACTTAGGAGAAACCATGCATTTATTCTTTTCTTCTCCTATTATCGATAGACTTGCGGCATAGTCGCTCAGGTTCGAGCGTGTGTTGGACAGTGTAGCCAGGTATTGGGGATTTGGGACAGGTTGGGCTTTTGACAGGGTGTTGCGGCGACCACGGATCTTGGGTGGTTGACCGGGTTGTTACTGTTGCATCAGATTGGGGGTTTTGGGGATCGGGCTTTCTTTAGTGGATGGAGTTTTCCACTTTGATCATAGTCATGATCCAGTCCTGCTATTATGAGACAGTGGTTACAGAGATGCTTGTTACAGTGATTTCCTTACTCGTGTGGGTCGCTCCCCTCGAGTGGCACTCCGGAGTGTGCGACCGGACGGATCGAGGCCGGTCTGTTATTACTTTAGAGCTTGATCGGACGGGCCGAGGCCGATCTGTTACTTACGTTGGGGACATGACCGTATCAGGTAGTAGTCGGTCAGTATCCCCACAGATGAGATTAGCAGGCAGTGCCAGTGTCCACTGGCGTTAGATTGGGTCGTTTTGACAGGCTTCTTGATACTGATGCATACTTTTCCATACTTATTGGTTTATCATGTAGAGGCATATTAGGGGTAGCACTTCATCAGTTGTCATTCATAGCTTCACCCCCCTTTCTCTTCTTCCCCTTTTGCCTCTGATTACCTGGTGGGCATATTTGAGCTGAGGCTTTACCCACTAGGGGAGGCTACTATTTATAGTAGTACTTACCCCCATTGTCTTTTCTTGTTTCTTTCTTCCCCTTTGTTTTGCAGAGTCCTCTGCGGGAGTTGCTGGGCCGTCAGCAACTGATCGAGGTAAGCGGATTGCAGACTAGATAGAGAGCCACCCGAGGGTTGTAGCACGTAGCTGGAGCTTTTGGGTACCTGGTCTTCTCAGACAGCCTTTGTTTATTTCTTTTTGGGTCTGGCTTTTGCCAGCTGTTTGTATTTAGTGGTGAGCTGGGAGAGACATCTGTATTTTATTCCACTGTTGTACTCTTTTACTTCCAGCTTCTGTCTGAGATACAGTAGTTTTAGTTTAGCTCTGATTATTATGCTCTTTTATTATTATTTCTTATCTGAGCAGGTTACCGACGCTTCGTGTATGTGGGAAATACCGCATGCACGGCGGATCTGTAGACGGGCCCGGGTTCTGGTTTACACCCGGGGCGTGACATAGACCATCCTAATTCAATTGATTGCCACACCCTTTCGTCGATGGAAATTAAAAAGGCTTTCATCCGTACTTTCCAGTAGGCATAATTTATTCCATCAAAGAAAGGGGGTTTGTTGATGTTTCCACCTTCAACCATTGTTTACAACCCTATTCCCGCTCTGATACCACTTGTTGGGTTATACTAATATAGATCTAAATAGGGGAAAAAAACACCTAGAGGGGGGTGAATAGGTGTAAACAATAAACACTCAAAAAATCATTGCGCAATAAAAACCCAATGCGGAAATATAAATGAACACGCAAGATTTTTACGTGGAAAACTCCAAACCGGAGTAAAAAACCACGGGACCGATAACACGGTGAAATCCACTAGAATTAAACACGTACAAGGTGATATACCGTACTCACAGACGACTCAACCTTTTCCATACGCTCCTAGTTGATCTTCTCCGCTCGTTCCGCAACGCGTCTCGAATCCACGATCTGCGTCCAACGCCGAATCCACGGCGTCCAACGTCGAATCCACGGCGTCCAACGTCGAGTCCACGACGTCCGACCGAATCCACGGTCTTCAGCCAGTAGCACGCTTCGAATCCACGAACGTACCTCGCTCCGAATCCACGAGAGCGGTTGCACCTTGAATCCACAAGGCCACGCGAGTCCACGCGCCGATTTTTGGGGAAACCGTTGTTTTTTGGGGTGGTGATGATCCGCCGAATACTTAGATCAAAGATAGATAGGAAATACCATCTAAGTATTCATTAGTTTGATTCAACTCAAAATGTGAGTATGAAAACCTAGAATCAAACTAATCAATATAGATGAAGAAACATAGAGTAATTGTGAGGTCCCGGAATCCCCCGCGTTGGGTTGCTGGTTGTTGGGCAGCTTTCGGTCGCCGTTGGGGGTGTTGGTGCGCGTGTTGGGGGCCCAGAAATGGATTTGTGATGCAATTTGGGATTTGCTTGAATCACTGGAGGCCTGCGTGGGTTGCGCGCAATTTAACACAAGTGGTGGACTTCGGGCTTAAATTGAGACCCCGTGGGAAGTTGGAGGACCCGTCGGGTGTTTAGAAGTGATTTCGTGCGATTCAGATGTCAAAAATTACACTCCGGGTGAAGTCCGGATAAAAGTTTACCTCTCCGGTCGCCTTCGGAAATTTTTAGATTTGGAATTTGGCAAATCGGACTTTAAAAATGGACCCGGCGCGAAAATCGGATCGAGTGGGCATTCGCCGAATTTTCGGACGAGAATTTGGAGAAATGGACATCGTTTTTGGATTCAGCGCGCGAAATCGCTAAGAATGGACTATTTACTTGTTGGTTTTGGAGCCCGGATGAAGTGCGCGTTTTTCGAGGCATCACGGCACGAATCTCGAGGCGAGGCGAGGCAAATCCCGAGGAGTGCGGCTCGCGGATCGAGGCGGGCGCGCGGCTCGAGGAGCGTACGGCGCGGCAGGGGGGGCGCACTGGCGCTTCGGCGGGAATCGCGCAGGGGCCGCCACGTGGCGGCCCCCCATTCGCGCCCGCGCGGACGCGGGGTGCGAGCGTCCGTGCGGCGCGCTCGGTGTCCCGCGCCTGCGCGGTGCTGGGTGTCACGCGCCCGTGTGGCGCGTGACTGCACGCACCGCGTGGCGCGCGGTGACTCGGCCACGTGGCGGGCGGGGGCGCCCGCTGCGCCTGGTGCGCGCCCCTGTGTGTGTGGACCGGGCGGTTGGAGGCCCCCCATTGGACGGTCCACCGTGGACCGGGCTCCGTGGACCACCCCTTCCTCTTTTTCTTCTTCTTCTTCTTTCTTCTCCCCCGCAAGCCTTTCTCCTCCATTTTCTTTTCTTCCTTCTTCACCCGAGCGAGAGAGGGAGTGAGGAGGAGATTTTGGGTGGTGCGGTGGCGCGTCGTGAACCTCGTGGAGCGTGCGCGGGGTTCCGTTGGGAGCGTTGCGGCGACGGCGGCGCAGTCGGGTAGGTCCCGTGTGTTGGTTTTACTCTATTTTTGTACAGTTTTTGGGGCGTTCTTTTGGACTGTAATTAACCCTCTTGCTTTTATCTGTGTTGGGGGCTGTGTTTTTACTGCTCCGTTTTGCGTGCGGACCCCGGCGGCGTGCACCGTTTTGCGTGCGGACTCCGTTTTGCGTGCGGATTCTGGCACCGTGCACCGTTTTGCGTGCGGACTCCGTTTTGCGTGCGGACTCCGGCACCGTGCACCGTTTTGCGTGCGGACTCCGGCACCGTGCACCGTTTTGCGTGCGGACTCCGTTTTGCGTGCGGACTCCGGCACCGTGCACCGTTTTGCGTGCGGACTCCGGCACCGTGCACCGTTTTGCGTGCGTTCTCCGTTTTGCGTGCGGATCCTGGCACCGTGCACCGTTTTGCGTGCGGACTCCGGCATTGTGCACCGTTTTGCGTGCGGACTCCGGCAGCAGACATCGTTTTGCGTGCGGATCGCGTGGAGGCCAATTGCAAGTGTCTACGAGCAATTGGTGGCAAATCGAGGTGGGTGGCCTTATCTCCAAGTTTTATGGACTGTACAGTATTTCTACTGATGTAGGACTATGCATGATAGTTTATTTCATTGTGTAGTATGCTAGATTGTAGGAATTGTTATTCTTTTTATTATCTGTTAATATAGTTATCTTGGAACTTGACCTAGCACCCCCGTCATATGTTGTATGTGTAACCAGACTAGTAGAAAACCCTCACTTGGGCTAGGGTTATTTATGCTTAGACATCCACACTGTTCCTTCATCCCTGGACATAGTGTTTTCTCGCCCGGGTAGTGGGCCGAGAGGTCGGGACTTGCTTTTAGTGTGGGGTGCTTTTACACTCTTGCCTGGGAGCAGAGTGGAGTCTGGTAGTTGTACTGGGTTGCTTATCTGTGCCGGGAGCCGTTTGGTTAAACGGTAGTCCCGGGAGGTCTTGTTTCCCTGTTGTGCCGTCGTGGTGGGAGCCGTTGCGCAGACGGCAGTCCCGGGCCGTCGAGTATCTTCCGGTCCGTCTTGTGGGGAACCGTTGGGGTTGACGGTGGTCCCAGGTCGTTGAGTGTTGTCCGACCTGTTTTGTTACCCTGAGTTGTGGGTCGTTCCTGGCTGTGGAGTATCTCCAGCCAGTTAGCCTTGTGCTGCGAGCCGTTGGAGAGGCTAGTGTCTCGTGTTTCGAGTTAGCCGAGCAGCTGAGTCGTCGAGAGTGCTCCGACTGTTGTGCGAGGTATTTGGGGATCTTGAGTCCTACCGTTCTGAGAGTGAGCGTGGATTTTGACTAGCCTGCATATGCCAATGTTTGATACTCTATGCCGCGCCGTTCTACTCAGTTGGAGTCGCGTCCTGAGATGCCGCTGTGGATACGATGGTTGGCCTGTTGAGGCAGTTTTCCGCAGTTGAGGCAACGATGGGCCTGTTGAGGCAGTTTTGCGCGAGGGATGAGTTAGTAGGACAGGACGCCCCACGTAAATCCCGTCCTCATGTGGATGTGTGGTAGTGGGCAGGAGTGTTCCTAGTCGACAGGCGCAGGCTTGACTGGACCCTATGAGGCAGTCAGTTCGATTGGGTCTATTGAGCACCTTGGGTGCGAGTGGTCTCTTTTACTTTCATCTGTTCCACTTTTTGGAGTATCTAGATAGAGGCATGGTAGCTGTAGAGTAGCTCCAGCTTTTCTTGTTCAGATTTCATTGGATTGTTATCTTTGGCCTCTAGTAGACTTAGTGGGCAGACCGTTGGGCTTGTTGACGGCACCCACTGAGAGCTACTGTGGGAAGTAGTTCTCACACCCGTCGTGGTGTCTTTTTCCCCAGGAACTTCTTCTCCTGTTCCTGTTGCTCCAGTTGCTGATCCTTCTGACTGAGGCGAGGGAGTCGCGAGCTAGTTCCCTACCCGTCGTTGGAGTGTAGCGGTACCCCATCAGAGGAGAGCTTCAGTAGATTAGTTTACTTCTTTTTCCTCTGTTGAGAGACCTTTGTTGTGAGGTATAGAGTTGTACTTTATTTTACAGTTTGAGAGACTGATGTAGTGAGGATATTTTTGTAGTGAGAGCTTGTACACTGATGTACTTTATTGGAGATATCTCCCTTTTGAGTTTTGTATCAAAGGACTTTGTATACGATCGTATTTGGGAGATGGATATTGTATTATTCTCAGTTGTACAGTGTTTGGTTTTCAGTTCTTACTAGTTTACTTTCAGCTCTGATATCTGTATCTCTGTAGTCGATTCTTTCTGCAGGTTAGACGCTTCGTCTGTACGGCAGTTTCCGTACAGATGGCGGATCTGTTAGTGAGCCCGGGTCGCAGTTTCGACCCCGGGGCGTGACAGTAATATCTAATGATTTCCTTTCTTCTCTATATGTGGATCTTAGGCCGTATAAAAGATTATATTTTATTATGACGGCTATTTTCCATCATATGGATTTTCGGCTTCTTACGGCTTGCCCTAGAAAAATGAATCATAGGGTCTATTTATAGGTTAGAAACCCTTGGAAGAAGATAAGGATCAAAAACTAACCTTTTCTGGAGTTTTTACATGACGACGATCTGGATCGGAGATCGGCGATCCGGATTGCAGTTGCGAGAAAAACAGTCTCCAGAAAAACGAAGGTTCGGGATCCGGATCGAAGTGCTTGATCCGGATCGTTCATACAGTTCACCAAACTTCAACGTTCGGGATCCGGATTGCAGTAGCGTGATCCGGATCGTTCAAATAAATTGGTAAACACAATGTTCGGGATCCGGATCAAGAGAAGCTACGATCCGGATTGAACTGGTGTATGAACGAACCACCTTCGGGATCCGGATTGAACAGTCTGATCCGGATCCTGAACATGTCCCATGTCCAGTTTTTGATATTTATGCAATAACAAATCCATCCAAGTGTTTCTACACTATAAGAAGTATTCGGATCACCAAAGATATTAAGTTAAACATACCTGATCCTTTTGAATTCTTCTTTCTTGAGATTGAGTTAAATGATCCAACCTTCTTCACCTTCAATCTTCAAGACTTGAACCTTTCACGAAATTACGCCAACACAAATTCCGTAACACAGTGGACACCAAAGAGGTAGTGTCTCCATAACTTTAGAACGAAGACCACCGCAGCCAGCTCCAAATCGTGTATCGGCTAGTTCCTTTCGTAATCCTTTAGTTGCCTAGAAGCATAGGCTATTACCTTCCCCTGTTGCATCAAAACACCCCCAAGGCCAATTCTCGAGGCATCGCAGTACACTTCGTAATCCTCTCCGGGGGTCGGCAGCACAAGTATCGGCGCCCTGGTTAGCCTTTTCTTTAGTTCCTCAAAGCTCTCCTGGCATTGGGCCGTCCACACAAACTTTTCTCCTTTCTTGGTCAACCGGTTTAAAGGGGCCGCGATTTTTGAGAAACCCTCGAGGAAACGTCTGTAATATCCCGCCAGTCCCAAGAAACTGCTGTCACGCCCCGAGTCTAAAAACCAGCGTCTAAATTATCAGAGTTTAAAACCAGCCAGGGCGCAACAGACCGCCACATATATAGAAGAGTCCCAATCCCACTGGGGATTGAGCCTTTTCTATATATGCACGGCTAGCTTGGCATACAAACAGAGTACTAACTACGTACATAAGATTAAATTAAAATATCAAAAACTTCACAATTACATTGCATTACACTTGATACAAGAATAACTAAAATTTGATCTTATCGGCTGTCCAGGGTCAAGCTCTATCTCGTGATCTCACCAACTCGTCCCGACGTCTCAACACCCGCTCGACCTGAAAAACAGTCACCCGAGGGTGTGAGACACACCGGAGTGTATCCCAGTGGGCACGGCGAGCCGAGAAATAGCAGATCGTACCTACTGGTATACAATGCTAGAGGGTAGTAATAGATCATGGGTTAGGGTAAAGCAAATATATAACTGGTGCTGTAAAGAAAGCAAACTAATAATCTGGGTACAAGCATAGGAGATAATTCTAGCAGAGTTCAAAACAGGATAAACATGTATTAGGTTAATCATCGCATCAAGGAGTTAGGACAATCAGCAAGATAACGATAATCAAAGGCATCACATGGAATCATATATAACTAGAAACCAGATCAAGAATCCAAGAAGCATGCTAAAACAACTTAACAACACATGCATCAAATAGATGAAAACACCAAGACCCAATCACAAGCTACCATTTTGGCCTTCACAAGACCTCAGGCAAGGCTGCCCAACCAAGCACCAACCTGGTTGACATTCCCCAAACTAGGGTCACGGGTCGCAACTGCTAACCACTTTACCGGTAAAGAACATCGCTACGGGTAGCAAATCCGCTGATGTTCGTGAAGTACAACGGTGCGGGCGAATCATATGCAAATGCTCAAGCTCACGGTCCACTGACCGGGTAATCAACAACAAGCCGGAAAATCCCCACTGGGATGCAAGGGCAAAAACCAACTGAATCTCAACACTCATGCAGGAACACTCAGCAATAAATCTCAACTCATATGCAAGATCAAGGCAAATCTCTCTCAACAGAAGCTCACAGATAAACTCAACTCAACCACACAAACCAACCAAATGATACAAAACTTAAACACATATTTTTAAGAAAACTGTTTTGAAAAGTCCAAACCTCGAAGAGCATTGCCCCCGTCCTATCAAACAAGAACAGACTCAGGCGACACTACGAAGCTTGGGTTTAGGTCCAAACCTCGCAGAGCAGTGCCTTTGTCCTATCAAACAAGAACAGACTCCGGCGACCCTACGAAGCGGGGTAAAACCTCAGTTAAATAAATCTATGTGCTCAGAGATGTATCATTTGATCAGCAGAACAAACAGGCTCACTAATCAACCATGAAAATGTCCGAGTAAAAGTATAAATGCTAGAGGTGCTATGGACAATCATGTAAGGCAAAATAGAACAGATAACAGGCATAGATCAGGCAGATAGCAGATATAATATAATCAAAGAAAGGCAGGCTCAAAGAGATTAGATTAAGCTATCAACAACAGGGGTCCAACCAGTATCGCACCCCAGAGGGCCGAACTGATAAAACCCGGACCGAAGATAACCCACCTGTCAATGCGCAGGCAATTAATCTGTAATCCAATATGTGCTCGAATCCAGATGCAAACTGAGCCAACCTGGATCAAAAATGTAAATCAGGGATCGACTTAGTCCCCCTAACGCTAACTAAACCTAGATCAAATTATAACCCTCTTAGTTATTTTTAATTGTAACCCGGATACCGTAAAATCGACGATTTTGCCGATTCTCGGACTGTTATCCGATTTCCGCTCAACGAAAGCTGATGGATTCCCAACGAAAAGCTTAGGAATCATTTAACCTCTTTACTAACCAGTACACATTGTCTATTTTGCTTTTAAACCCTTAAAGTTTTCAGAAAGTACATTTTAGTGCCATTTGAGCACTGTTTTCGCTCGTTCTTTCAACTGGAAAATAATTTTGATGAACCGTCACTTCCAGCAGGTGACATTTATCATGCTGAACACCGTGCTCACTAATTTGCAGCAGCACGGAACCCGAGGCAAACTTCGGGCCATAAAAACCCTCTCTAACATAGCCCAAATGAATTTTTGTTTCTCCGGGACTTCAAACACTGTTTCTAACGCGAGCATCGCGTTCAGTGACCCCAAATTAGCCTAGGGCACACTATCGCGGCTTCGCAAACAGCCCGGAACCATGTTTTATTTAAACATTTCACTAAAAGGTTGATTCAACTACATCTTTTAATTTAAACTTCAAACCAGCAAACTTTGTATATGAAAAGGTCTTTAAATATTGCAAGGATCACAGGGCTCACCCTAGTTGCAGCCCAGATCTGCTGGATCAAGAAGATCCCTCATCTTGCAAACATACAAGTTCATCTTGCTCCAACTTTCATTCCACACAGAACCATCTTGGTCTGAAGTGAGCATCAAGCTCAGGGGACAAATTGGAACAAATTTGATATTTACAGTTAGGTCTAAATCCAACTTAATCTTCTTTGCGGCATTTGATCAAATAGTTGGCATGCACATATTACAACATTTAACATAACCAAGTTTCAAGCTTGGTTCTCAGCAAGTAATGGACCATTTGCTTTAAAACTTGAAGTGAATTGTTCCACAAGGCTCAGGTAACAATCCCAGCAACTTGGTCTTAGTTTTGCACCCTCGAATTTCCGGAGCCCGAGGTTGAAGAAGATGCCACATGCATTGAAAATTGTGATAGCTCAACCAGGGACTCTGGGGCTCAGCAACTTGACCAAAATGTCGCTAAATACCATTTCTAACTTACCTGAACCCGTGCCTGGCGACGGGGTGCGGCGGCAGCGGCGGGGAGCAAAGCTCCATTTCGAGCTCATGCCCTCTAATGGCGGATTTTTACAGAGGCTATAAGAAGCCTTCTAGCTTTCATGGTAGCTTCCTCTAGTCCATACAAAGCTTTCCGACCAACTCTCCCCGGCCGGAGTTGGCCGGAACGCCGGCGGCCGCGATTTGATCCCATTTCGAACCCATCTTGGCCGCGCTTCAACCGTGCTGCATGGTTGCCATGCAAGTGCATGGATGGACTCCCCTCGGTCCCTAGAAGATTTCTGGTCAGGTGGCCGGCGTTGGTGAGGCTTGCCGGCGCCGGAGCAAGAAGCTCGGCCGAAGATGCATTTTTCACAAAACTAGGGCATTAAAGTTCTCCCAGCTTATTCAACAATATATTATAAGATTTTGCAGACATGATAACAATGTTCTACAGTCCCTACACACAAAATTTGGTGTGCAAAGGTCCAGTGGTTGCCGAGTTCTTCAAAGGTGGAGCTAAACTAGGTTTCCGGCGACCCATTGTGACCGCCGGCTAACCATGCTGCATGGGACCTCGGGGCTTTGCAGGGAGGATGCTAAGGACCTAAGGAGTCCACTGCTAAAGGTCCGGGGTGCTAGAAACCGTTGGTTAAGGATCCTCACCTTAGCCGAGCTCGGGGAAGATAGGATGAAGCCGGATCTTGGTTCCCTCTCTACGCGCGGCCAAGGCTTGCTCCAGCAGGGTCCTTCAAGCACCAGGAACTCCTCAGACACCTCCCAATCCAACCTTGAAGAGATCCAGTCCAACTTCACACCTCGTCGGAGAAAGGAAGAAAGAGGAAGGTGGCTGCGGCGGCACTCGGCGGCGGCTGGGGTAGGGTACACCAGGGCTCGGTTGCGGCCTCTCTATGAAGCTCTCAGAAGAAGGTTGGGCTAAACCTTAAAGCTCTTGGTTGAACTTTTCTTTAAGAACTCAAGAGAAGATCTATTATAGCCTTCTCACCTTAACTCCGGCGACCCGAACGGCCGGAGGTTACGGCAGCCGAGGGGACGCGTCGGTTATGGCCTGAAGAAGCTGGTGGAGGCTTCAGTTACGAAGAGGAAGAGGCAGGGTCTCGGGTATCCTTCCACACATGTGTTAAATGCACATTTTGCACAAAACCCCCTACACTCTTATCCCTAAACTCTAGGGTCCCATCTGTAGGAAACAAATGCACCCAGAACCCTCACCATAAAGTCCCTAAACAATTAGTGCATAAAATATTAACTTTTTATACAAATTAGTCCAATTTTAGGTGCTTTTCACGCATTTCGAGGCAATCCGCTCATCAAAATGCGAAACGGACTTCGCCACGACGTCCGGCTCGTCGAGACCTGTCAGGTAGCGTATTTGTTTGGTTCGTTCGACGCCCGGATTAAAAGTCGTTCCATAAAGTTCGACTCAATATAGCGCGTGGCACGCACTTCGATGCACCCGGATCGCCAAACGCGAAATCCGTCAGCGCCATCGCGCTCAGAACGTCAAAATTAGCTAGGACTCATTACTAATACTCCTATGTTAAAATTCTAGATAGTGGTTCGACCATTCATGATCACAAGGGGTTAAAAATTCAAAGGTTACTATTCACTTAAGTCGCGGGGCCCACTTTTTGATTTCTGATTTCTGAAAGATCCGACCGTCGGATCGAAAATATATGAATATGAAACTTCTATGTTTCGACGAGACGATCGCAATGGTGATCTCGGATTTTTCCAGATCGGACCCCGATCAAAAGTCGATATTTCTGGGCCCACTATTGGCCCACTATCTCTCCACTTTTGCCAAAATTGATAATTTAAACATTTAAAAGCAAATAGAGGTTTTTAAATTCTGGATTACTACATCACCCACAACTTCTAAAAAGTTTCGTCCCCGAAACATAACAAAACATACTTTAAAAGTTTTCTAAAATACCCAAAATATCAGTTTTAAGTATTAACTTATTACACCACTATTCCAATACTTCAAGCTCCCGATGGGCCTTCCCCCGATGGCTCGCCATGCTGGGTCAGCGCATAGACCCGACCACCAGACACTTGGCGTGATCCCTCAGTCTGACGCGCTGGTGGACGACTAGAGGCAGCCACGCTCTGGGTTGATGCAGGAGGCCGGGCAGCAAGAGGTGGTATAGCCAACGCTGGTGGGTTTGAAGCAAATCTCTGCGGGCAGTTAGCGGAGATGTGCCCAGGCTGACCACAATTATAGCATCTTCCGTGGCGCAGGTTGCAAGTAATTGGTTGATGATCTGCCCCACAGAAGACGCAAGACCTCGCCCTTTGTTGTTGATTTCGAGAACCACTGACTTGGTTCTTATTTCCTGGGGGTCTCGGGGGTCTCCAGTTGGATCTAGATGATCCCTCCCCATTGCCAGCGAACAGTCGCTTCTTTCCTTTGCCTTTATCCATCGCTGCCCGCTCAGCCCGAGCGATCGTCAATTCGGCCTCAATGGCAAGACAGCGTTCGAGACATTCGTCGTAGTCGGTGATCAAATGCGATGACAACTGACGCCGGATCTCGGGTCGCAGGCCTTGAGTAAATAATCTGACCTTGCGACGCTCGTCCTGTACCGCGTGTGGCACCAGGTCAGCAATCTTTGTAAATTCTTCTTCGTACTCCCTCAGGGTGTGGTCTCCTTGGCGCATGTTTTCTAAGTCCCGCTCTAATGCCTCTCGTGCGGTCTCTTTTAGGTAGCGGTGGTACAGAGCCGCCCTAAATTGCTCCCAGGTGGGCTTAGGTGCATCATGAACAAAATTGTGGCGTTGGTAGCGCAGCCACCACATGCTTGCGCTGACACCGAGGCAGTGCACCCCCAGCGTCACCTTATCTTTCTCTTCAGTATCCAAATCTCTAAACAGCTTCTCCATTTGGTTAAGCCATTCTTCAAGGGCCCAAGGGTCCTTTTCACGGCCTGAGAATTCTTGGGGCTTGAATTTATTAAATTCCAACAGGACTTTCCTGACTCTTGAGCTTTCTTCCTTGTACTTTGCTCTGGCAGCGTCCAGGGCCGCAGGACTGTTAGGATCATTGCCCCCCGCAACCCCGGGAGCATTTACAGTTGCAGCAACGGCTACAGATGTAGCCGATTCAGCCGGAGGCACTGGTGCAGGAGGTCCCCCAGTCGCAGAGGCTGGTGTAGGTGGTGCAGGTGCAGCAGGAACATTGGCCTCCCGCTGCATGTACTGCTGTATCATTGCAGCTATTTGAGCCAACTGGTCCTCATATCGTTGCATTCTGGCGAGAAACTCTTGACCCCCACTTTCAGTAGTTGCTTGGGCAGCCCCTTGACTCGTGCCAGCCCCATGACCACTACCAGCACCACGCCGAGTGCGAGCCATAACTGCAATAGTTAATAATTTATTTTAGTACAGTCGACCCACAACTTTTGTTTTGACCTATCAGACTTAGAACATTACCCAGCGCTCTCTCGTGACACAAGTCATCCTAGGGTTCGTTCCTAGCCAAACCTAGACACTTGCGTTTCCTATTGCTCTGATACCATCTAATCTGTCAGGTAGCGTATTTGTTTGGTTCGTTCGACGCCCGGATTAAAAGTCGTTCCATAAAGTTCGACTCAATATAGCGCGTGGCACGCACTTCGATGCACCCGGATCGCCAAACGCGAAATCCGTCAGCGCCATCGCGCTCAGAACGTCAAAATTAGCTAGGACTCATTACTAATACTCCTATGTTAAAATTCTAGATAGTGGTTCGACCATTCATGATCACAAGGGGTTAAAAATTCAAAGGTTACTATTCACTTAAGTCGCGGGGCCCACTTTTTGATTTCTGATTTCTGGAAGATCCGACCGTCGGATCGAAAATATATGAATATGAAACTTCTATGCTTCGACGAGACGATCGCAATGGTGATCTCGGATTTTTCCAGATCAGACCCCGATCAAAAGTCGATATTTCTGGGCCCACTATTGTCCCACTATCTCTCCACTTTTGCCAAAACTGATAATTTAAACATTTAAAAGCAAACAGAGGTTTTTAAATTCTGGATTACTACAACTGCGGATCTCCGTCACCGTCGTCGGCGGCTGCCAATCGATCACCGATTCCATCTTTCTTGGGGTCCACGGCGATTCCCTTCGCCGAGATCACGTGCCCCAGAAATCCCACTCCGCGTAGCCAGAATTCACACTTTTTGAGCTTAGCGAACAGCTTCTGCTCCCTGAGGGTATGGAGAATCGTTCGTAAATGGTCCTCGTGCTCCTCGTCTGTGGGTGAATAGATCAGTATGTCGTCGATGAAGACCACTACGAACCGGTCTAGGAACGGTCTGAAGATCCGGTTCATCATATCCATAAAGACCGCGGGGGCGTTCGTAAGCCCGAACGGCATAACCGTAAACTCGTAGTGGCCATACCGGGTCCGGAAGGCGGTCTTCGGGATGTCCTCGTTCCGAACCCGAAGCTGATGGTAGCCTGATTGCAGATCAATCTTTGAGAATACCGTCGCCCCCCGCAACTGGTCGAAGAGGTCGTCGATTCTGGGCAGGGGGTACTTATTCTTCACTGTAACCTTGTTTATTCCTCTGTAGTCGATGCAGAGACGCAGGCTTCCGTCCTTCTTCCATACAAAGAGTACCGGTGCGCCCCAGGGCGACACACTCGGCCTGATGAACCCTTTGTCCAAGAGGTCCTCCAGTTGCGCCTTAAGCTCCTTCAACTCCGCGAAGGCCATTCGGTAGGGCGCCTTCGTGATAGGTTGAGTACCCGGTAAGAGTTCAATAGGGAACACCACCTCTCGTTCAGGGGGTATCCCGGGCAGTTCCGCTGGAAAGACGTCGGGGAAGTCCCTCACCACTGGGATGTCTGAAGGTGTCGTCGAGGGTCGGGTAACCAGATCCATCGATGCCAAGTAGGCCACACACCCACTCTCTACCAGTCTCCTGACTCGAGCCGCTGAGATGACTGTCGGGAAGGAGGTGCTCTTGCACGCCAGATACGCAATTTTAGGGAAACTTGGTTCTTGTAGTTGCACCATCCGCTTCTCGCAGTCGATAAGCACTTGGTACCTTGAGAGCCAATCCATGCCCAATACAACGTCGTACTCCTTCAGGGGAATCACCACCAAATCCCAAGGGCAAGGCAGTCGCCCTAGTTTAATCGGGCAGGTGGCCACCAAACTGGTCGCCTCCAGTGTCCCACCCGCCGTCTGGACCGTCATTCGGCTTTGGAGAGGTGTCTCCCCAAGGTCATGCATAAACACGTAGTCACGAGAAATGAACGAGTGTGTTGCTCCAGTATCAAAGAGGGTTCTAGCACGGGAATTTGAAACAGAAGTAATACCTGCAAGCACGTCCTCCGGTGGGTCCGTCTCTTGGCGGGTCATTGAATAGACTCGCCCGCCCGATTGAGGCTGCCTTGCCTCCTCGCGCCGTGATGCCGGGGGCCTGGAGGTCGACCCCATAGGAGCTTTCCCCCGCCCGGAGAGCTGTGGCGAAGGCGTGGATGCGGCAGAAGAGGCTGGTCCCATGGCAAGGGGGCAGTTGCGGCGAAAGTGCCCCTGCTTGCCGCAGCGGAAGCAATGATCGACTCTCTGAGGGCAATCTAACACCTGGTGCGCTCCCCCGCAGATCACACAAGGCCTGTCTCCTGGTCTCGGTCCTCCTGTAGGTGCGCTCCGTGATCCCGTTTGTGGTCTCCACCGCTTGGGGGGTCGGCTTCCGGTAGAAGAACCTCCGCCGTAGCTCTGCTGCGGCCGCTTCCTATCCTCGTGCTGTTCCGGGGCCTCCCTCTTGGCGCGTGTAACTGTGAACCCGCGCTCGACCACAGTGGCCCGGTCGACCACTTTTTGGAACGTGTGTAAGTCGGCTGCCTGTACCACTTGGAAGATATCGCTTCGTAGTCCATCCACGAAAAGTTGCGCCTTGTGGGCTTCGTCCCTTATGACGAAAGGGACGCAGTTCGCCAAACGCACGAATTCGCGCTGATACTCCATAACTGTCTTCCTCCCCTGCTGGATGTGGTTCAAGTCGTCCTCCAGTTTCCTTTTGACACTGTTCGTGAAGAAAGCCCCAAACAGCTCCTGCATGAACGTCGTCCATGATGGAAGCGCGGTGCCCGTGGTGGGGTCGGGGCGCACCGTCTTCCACCACAAGCGGGCGTTCCCTCCCAGACAGTGGACCGCTAGGGGAACCCGCTCCCGGTCCTCCATGAGTAAGTCTTCAAACAACTTTTCCATCGATCCCACCCAGTTCTCGACGACCCAAGGATCGGTCGTTTCTCCCTCGAAAACGGGTGGATCGTATTTCTTGAAATCCGCCAGATTGGCTCGTACCCGCTCCCGCTCCGTCAGTGATGCCGTCCCCTCTCCCGCGGTGGCGGCGGCCACAGTAGGGACGGGTGTCACCAGGGTCTCCCCCGAGGTACCCCCGCCAAGGGCCCCCGGTGCCAGTCCCATGAACGCTGCTGGGGGTGCTGTCGCCGGCGTCGTGGTCTGGGCTGATGCTATCCCGGCCGCTGCTACCGGTGGAGGGGCCGCTCCTACCCCAGTCCCCGTCACTCGCGGTACTGCAGCTGGCACGGTTGGCCCATGTGGAGGGGCCGGGGCGACCGTCGCTGTTGGGGCCGGGAGCCGCTGCGTCAACTGACGCACATGATCTGTGAGGGTCGCCAGCTGCCCTGCCATCTCTCGTAGTTGCTGCCGCAGGAGTTGGTTTTCCGCGGCCGTCGATGCCGTTGCATCTGCCCCCTCGTCCCCGGCCGACGCTCTAGTTCGAACCATCGTCTGTACATACATACAACCAAAAAACATTAGTTCTAGGCTCCGCTAGAATAACTACCATACATCGAGAGAGAAAGAAACTACGCTTCCCCCCCCCCCCCCCCGATCACTCACGTCCTACACCCCTATGTCCTGCACATTTCATTTATTCGAAGCTACGTGTGGTACCACTATGGATGTCGGACCTTCACTGTTGTGATTAAAAGAAAAACCTCTCTGATACCATCTTAATCTGTCACGCCCCGGGGGTTTCGTTCAGCGGAAAAGAAGAGTTGTTTGTGTGGCGTAGAACCCCTTTATTTTTTTTTTTTATTCGGTCTACCCCGGCGCGTGCCCAGACCCGCCGCATATACAGATTTACTCAAAAAACGGGCAGAGTCTCCTCTGTATATGCACGGCGTCGCGGTTAATACAAAAGTTGAACACAGCATTCATTCAATCATAACAGTTCGGGAATATAACTTTAAAATGCACCAAGGGAAAAATGATCAAGGCCGGTCAAGTTGAAAGGATAAACTCACGGTTTTGAAAGCAGGTCCACGCGACCCAGGGTTTTGCAAACAGTTTAAAAAAGCCATAAATCCACAGAGTTTAGAAAACGGGCCCACACGACCCAAGGTTTTGAAAACAGTTTGGAAAAGCCATAAAACCACAGGGTTTAGAAAACGGGTCCACACGACCCAAGGTTTTGAAAACAGTTTCGCAATTCTTTTCTTTTCTTGTTGTTTTGCTTTGAAATCGGCCGACCGAAGATAGTAAAAAGAACTAGTAATGCATGTCCAGAGTACCAACATCAACATCCACAACCGACCCCACAAGGGTATCGAGAACCACGCCGTAGCCTACAGTATCAAATGAAATGCAAGGAAAAGTAAAGAGATACAGACTAGGTGTCACGCCCCGAGTTCAAAAACCAGTGTATAAATTTTTTTTTTTTTATAAATCAGAGTTGCAAAAACAGCCAGGGCAATGACAGACCGCCACATATATAGAAGAGTCCCAATCCCCCATGGGGATTGAGCCTTCTCTATATATGCACGACTAGCTTGGCAACAACATCAGAGTACAACTACGTACTACAACTATCAAAAATTACAATTTAATTATTACAACAACTCAACAAATGAATTACACATTTCTTTTAACTGATACAAATACATGTGCATTCGGCTGTCCAGGGTCAATCTCTATATCGATACCTCGCCAATTCGTCCCGACATCCCAACACCCGCGCGACCTGAAAAACAGTCACCCGAGGGTGTGAGACACACCGGAGTGTATCCCAGTGGGCACGACGAGCCGAGAAATAGCAGATCGTACCTACTGGTATACAATACTAGAGGATAGTAAAAGATCACTGTTAGGAAAAGCAATTATCATAAAGGAGCAGTGTTTACTCGAAGTAAAGTCATTATGAGTTAAGACAGATAAGAAATATCACTATGGGATAAACATGGAGATTAACCATTTTATTATAATGGAAGCAAGTATATCCTCATGAAAGTGTCATGGAGTGTCAGCAGATATGAAAGCACTGGTAGGATCGGCAACTCAATAATCATGTTACTAAAGGTAATGGCATCATATGAAATCTCGACATGTATAGGTGGATAATTGAAATCAAATCCAGGAATCAATGGATAATGAAGTAAACATAACAATCAGCTACTCATGCATCAATAGATGAAATACTAAAATCAACTCAATCTCAAGCCACCATTTTGGTCATCAAGACCTCAGTGAAAACCTCGCCGAACCTGGCACCAACCTGGCTGACATACTCCGGCACCCTCGGGCACTAACCTGGGAGTCAACACTCCGGCACCCTTTTGTTTTCTAGTTGGTTTGTTTAGAAAACGGCCAAACGGGAACAATAAAGGAAACAGTAGTGCATAACCAGAAAGAAAGTAATCAACATCCACACGACCCCACAAGGGTATCGAGAACCACATAGTAACCTACAACACCAAATGAAATGCAGAGCAACTAAATAAAACGGCCGTCTAGGGCTCCCACAACCCGTCTGCCCCCACCTCGGCCTCACCGTCGCCTACCTCTCACCCCTGGAGGTACCTGTCACAGAGTGGGTAGTTAGCGACACTATCATGATAGAAATACTAAAGCAGTAAAGTAATACCAAGCCACATAAGTAAGACTAGCCGGAGCAACCACTCTACTCATAAAGGTGACTCGCAGCCACCTATACCACCTGTAACACCTGTAACACCTGTAACACCTGTAACCCCGGTAACACCTGTAACACCTGTAACACCTGTAACACCTGACCTCGTCGGGCACCCATCCCGGCAGGTCGCACACCTGACCTCGTCGGGCACTAATCCCGACAGGTCGCACCGCTCACACCTTGGTGCCTCAAACCCCACACCTACGGGGGCCCCACTACATCACCTCGTGGGTAACACGGGTCGGAGACCGCCTTTCCGGAAAAGAGCACCCTTTGCGGTGGCCAGACCGCGGGTGCGCGTGTCGCAACTCGAGCATAGTAACCAAGCCACGGGGTAATACAGTAACCATAGAAACCGTCAGCGTTAGTACCGATTAACATTTAATTAACATCCCTTTCGGAATACTAACACTATACTAAACCTTGACCGAAAACCCACCTTTTCGTTGTCGCGCTCCTGATCGATGCTAGGTTCTCCCGTGTCTCGGGTGCCCGCCCGGACCTACAAGAACCTGTCATACAGGAGTCAGTAATTTCAAGACTCCGCAAGATTAAAGACTAGAACACCCGGCGTCGCCCGCTTGCGGCGCCACCCGAATGCGGCGCTGCCCGCACGTGGGTGTGCGCGGCGCCGCCCACATGCGGCACTGCCCGCATGCGGTGCCGCCCGCACCCGCACGCGGTGCCGCCCGCATGCGGCGTTGTCCGCATGCGGGCCGCCCGCACCCGCACGCGGTGCCGCCCGCATGCGGCGCTGTCCGCATGCGGGCCGCCCGCACCCGCACGCGGTGCCGCCCGCATGCGGCGCCGCCCGCACGCGGCGCCGCCCGCATGCGGTGCCGCCCGCACGCGGCGCCGCCCGCATGCGGTGCTGTCCGCATGCGGGCCGCCCGCACCCGCACGCGGTGCCGCCCGCATGCGGCGCCGCCCGCACGCGGCGCCGCCCGCATGCGGTGCCGCCCGCACCCGCATGCGGTGCCGCCCGCATGCGGCGCCGCCCGCATGCGGCGCTGTCCGCATGCGGGCCGCCCGCACCCGCACGCGGTGCCGCCCGCATGCGGCGCCGCCCGCATGCGGCGCTGCCCGCATGCGGCGCTGCCCGCATGCGGGGGCATGCGCTGCCGCCCGCATGCGGCGCTGCCCGCATGCGGCGCTGCCCGCATGCGGCGCCGCCCGCATGCGGATGCACGCGGCGCCGCCCTCATGCGGTGCCGCCCGCATGCGGCGCCGCCCGCATGCGGGGCTCCGTGCGTGCCGGCTCCGGTGGCGGCGCCGACCCCGATGACGGCGCCGACCCTCCTCCTCCCTTTTTCCTAAGAGAACCAAGAAACCCAATCAAGAACCCTAAGCTATGCTCACCTTGGTTTCGTCGGCTAGGGTTGATCTAGGGGATGATCGTCCTGTTCTTGCGTGCCCGGTAGCGAAGGGTATGCCGGCGATCTTCCCTCTCCTCTCCCGCTCCGCCTTGTTTCTCCACTCGACCGGTTGGGAAATAGAAAGGTTGGGGAAATGGGTTCTCGTTGCACTTGGGGTTTCGTACGCAGGGGAGTTGTGGGGGGGGAAAAATTGTGGGGAGTTGTGGGAAGTTGCGGGGAGTTGAGGGGAGTTGTGGGAAGTTGCGGGGAGTTGAGGGGAGTTGTGGGAAGTTGCACGACAGGGAAAAGGCGGGAGCGGTTAGGGTGGCGGGAGCGGTTAGAATGGGGAATGGGTATGAACCCATTTCAAATCAAAAACGGGTAATAATAATTCGGGTGCGAACCAGGGTCCGGTCTGCCTAAAAAAAAACCGCGCTGACCACCTGAACCGCTAGCCACCTTCCGGAATTTATTCCGGGAGATTCCGGCGTCGGAATTCAAAACCGATTGCACCGCCGTTCTCCGTTTCGCGAGCTTTATGAACTAAAAATACCCGCGAGCCCCGACGGTCTGTCCGGAAACAAGGAATTATTCGATCACCTTCCGCCCCCCCCCCCCCCCCCCCCGAAACGAATTACGAAATTAAGAAACCAAAAGTAGACCCAAAAACATTTTAAACCAGCGACTACTACAACTGCTAACCACTTTACCGGTAAAGAACATCTACACGGGTAGCTATTCCGCTGATGTTCGTGAAGTACGGCAGTGCGGGCGAAAAATCATGCGAATGCTCAAGCTCACGGTCCTCTGACCGGGTAATCGGCAATAAGCCGGGAACTATCCCCTTTGGGATTCAGCAATAATACCATATCAGAATATCATCTCAATCACATGCAAGAACAACAGCAACTATAACGAACCATGAACAATCAGGGGAACTGATATCTCAGATATCGCAATAATCACGAACAAGTACTAACATGGAAATCAACTACAAATCAATCATACAACTAAACACATGATGTTTTTGAGAAAACATTTTGAAAACAAGTTCTAGGTCCAAATCTCGCAGAGCTATGCCCTTGTCCTATCAAACAAGAACAGACTCAGGCTACCATACGAAGCTCGGTAAAAACATTTATTTAATAAAATCATGTATTTAGCAGTATAACAGGTGAACAACAAGCCGAAACAATCCGATCAACGATGCAATGTCAGAATCAACTGAATCTCAACTCATATGTGGGAATAATTATCAACTAATCCAATCAAGGATGCAATATCAGAATCAACTGAATCTCAACTCATAGGCAGGAATATGATCAACCACAACTAGAACATGAATCAGGATATAGATACTGATAATCAAGTATAAATGTGCAAACAAGTAATGACCAATCAGGCAAAGTAACAAATAGTAATATAACTCAATCAAAGGCAGATAGGCTCAATTATATCCAGGTTAACCAAAAACAGGGGTCCAACCAATACCGTACACAGAGGGCCGAAATGATAAAGCCCGGACCGAAGATAAACCCACCTGACAAATCGCAGGCGACTAAACCGTAATCCACTGTATGCTCGAGGACCAGCGGCAAATCGAGCCAACCTGAATCAAACGTACTGATCAGGGATCAACTCTATCTCTAACTCTAACTTATTTCAAGTCAACTTAACCCTTTTTAGCACTGTTTTCGCTCGTTCTTTCTACTGGAAACTCATTTTAACGAACCGTAACTTCCAGCAGGTAACTTTTAACTTGCTGAACACCGTGCTCACACATTTGTGGCAGCACGCACCCCGAGGAAAACTTCGGGTCATAAAATACTCTTGCTAACATAGCCAAAATGAATTTTTGTTTCTCCGGATCATCGAAACTTAAATCTGATGCGAGCATCGCGTCCAGTGACCCCAAATTAGTCAAGAACTCACTGTCGCGACTTCGCAAACAGCCCAGAACCAACCTTGGGCCATAAAACACACCCTAGAGCTCGACAACCTTGGAACTTAAGTTTTATTGTGCCAATTTAATTTCTGCTTTTACCACATGCTTAAAATGCCCTATGAATCACTGGGCTTGCTCTATTTGCAACCCAGAATCATTGGATCAACCAGAACCAACACTTAGCCTTTAATCAACATTCATAATGCTCCAAACATAAATCCACACAGATCCAACTTGATCTGAAGTGAGCGTCAAGCTCAGGGGAACATTTGAAGCATCTTTCATATTTACATCAAGGCCAGATTCTATCAAAATCTTCATTGAGGCATTACATCGAGCACTTGGTGTGCACTTTATACCCACACACATATACAACATTCCCGAGCTCTTTCTCTGCAACCACTGCACCTGGGGTTTTCCAACTTGGAAGGAAATGCTCCATAGAGTTGCAGGAGCATTTCCATCATTTATTTTCAAGCTAGCACCCCCAGGTTTGGCCGCAAGCATGAGGAAGAAGATGATATTAACCTTGAAAATTGTGACCATTCAAGCAAAGCATCTGGGACCAAACAACTTGACCAAAAAGTTGCTAAATACCATAACTAACTTACCTGAGCCCATGCCCGGCGACAGAACACGGCGGCGGCGCGGCGGTGGCAAGCTCGGTTTTGGAGCTTTTACCAACAATGGCAACTTTGCAACTATCGGTTTTAAGGTGCAAGGGGCACCTGAAGCTTCCTAGCAAGCTTTTAGGAAGGTCTAGCCTTGTCCCCGCCGTCGAAGGTCGCCGGATGGCCGGCCGCCATTAATGACCACGAGCTTGGGCAAACAATGGTGGATCCCCCCTCGGGCCGCATGGCTGCCATGCAAAGGCATGGTTGGACTCTAAACGGTCCCATGAAGCTTCTCGGCCATGTGCACGGCGGTGGGGAGGCTCGCCGGCGCCGGAGCACAAAGCTCGGCCGAAGTGCAATATTCCCGAAAACTAGGGCACAAATCTGCCATTGATCCGCTCGATCATACTCCACCAAATTTGGTGGGGTTGATCCTCATCCCCTACAGTCCATGCCTACCTATTTTTAGCTATTTTGGTTCAATGGTTGAAGAGTTCTTCCAAGGCGTAGCAACTTAGGTTTCCGGCCATCAACTCGCTCCCGCCGGCCATGCACTTTGCATGGGAGGCTAGGTCTTAGCACGTAGCATCCTAAGGACCTAAGAAGTCAACTGCTAAGGGTCTCGGGCTCATACAACCAGTAGTTAGAGCTCCTTACCTTTGCCGGACTCGGGGAAGATAGGAAGAAGCCGGAAATGGGTTCCTCTTCCACACGCGGCCTTGGCAGCTACCAGCAAGGTCCAGAGGCACCAAGGAATTCCTCAGGGTACTCCAGATCCAGACTTGAAGCAACTTGGTCCCAACCTCTTCCTCCTCTCTCACTCTCGGGTTCCTCTCAATGGGTTTGATGTCTCTCGGCCACCACAGCACCCCAGGTTATAAAGAGATAACTCCTGGGAGTTATGAATCCCAAGAGCACCTCGTGTAACTCTCACACGAGTAGCCCAAAAGCCACTTTGAGTTTAATGCTATATTTTACCAAATTTCAAATAACCCCTTATACAAACAACCCTAAACTCTAAGGTCCCTCCTGTAGGTGACATTTGCACCCAGAACCTTAATGTATAAGCCTTGTTAATTTTGATACATAAAATATTAGAGTTTCTTCCAAAATACCTCCCTTTTCGACACTTTTCACGCTTTTCGAGAAAATCTGCTCGACGAATCGCGAAACAGACTTCGCCACGACGTCCGGCTCGTCGAGACCTGTCAAGTAGCATGTTTGTTTGGTTTATTTGACGCTCGGATTAAAAGTCGTTCCATAAAGTTCGTCGAATTATCGCGCGTGGCACGCACTTCGATGCACCCGGGTCGCCAAACGCGAAATCCGTCAGTGCCATTGCGCTCAGAACGTCGAAATTAGCTAGGATCCATTACTCATACTCCTATGTTATATTTTAAAACAGTGAATCAGCCTTTAGTGATCTAAGGTGAATTAAAATAACGGGTTTACTATTCACTTAAGTTGTGGGGCCCGCCCGCTTCTTTTCTGATTTCTGGAAGATCCGACCGTCGGATCGAAAATATATGAATAGGAAACTTCTATGTTTCGACGAGACGATCGCAATGGTGATCTCGGATTTTCCAGATCAGACCCCGATCAAAAGTCAACATTTCTGGGCCACTATTGACCCACTAATTGCCTATTAAATAATTCTGGAAATTATTTTAATCCCAAATTTGGATTTTAAAATCATGGTTACTACATCACCCACAACTTCTAAGAAGTTTCGTCCCCGAAACTTATCAAAATACACTTAAGGTTCCCAAACCATCATAACTGTTTATTTCAATTTTTTTTTTCTTCTAGCGAACATCCTAACACCCAGATGGACCTTCTCCAGATGGTTCGCCTTGTTAGGTCAGAGCATATACTCGACCACCAGTCACTTGGCGTGATCCCTTAGTTTGGCGCGATTGTGGATGACGACTTGAAGCAGCCACACTCTGGGTAGACACAGAAGGCCGAGCAGCAAGAGGTGGAACAGATAATACTGATGGGGCTGGGGCAGATCCTTGCGGGCAGTTAACAGCAATATGTCCAGGCTGGCCGCACCGGTAGCATCGGCCTTGGCGTCGATCACAAACGTGTGGTCGATGACTTCCTCCACAGAAAATGCAAGGCCCCGACTTATGCTGCTGATTACTCCCTCGAGAACTGTGCGCCTGATTCTGGCCTCGAGGGTACCTCTGGGGCCTCCAGTTGGATCCAGATGACCCTTCTACATTCCCAGAAAATGGTCGCTTCTTTCCTTTACCCTTTTCCATGGCCTCTCGCTCAGCACGCGAGATGTCGACTTCAGATTCAATAGAAAGGCATCGCTCGATGCAGTCATCATAATTGGCGATCAGATGCGATGATAGTTGACGTCGAATTTCAGACCGTAGACCCTGGGTAAACAGCCTGACCTTGCGCCTTTCATCTTGTACTGCGCGAGGCACCAAGTCAGAGATTCTTGTGAATTCTTCTTCATACTCCCGTATAGTGCGAACACCTTGACGGATAGTTTCCAGATCTCTCTCCAAGGTTTCTCTTGTAGTTTCTTTGAGATGGCGTTGATATAACGCTGCCTTAAACTGGTCCCAAGTGGGTTTTGGCGCACCTTCAGCAAAATTTATGTGCTGGTAATGCAACCACCACATACTTGCACTGACCCCCAAACAGTGCACTCCCAGCATCACCTTGTCTTCCTCTTCGGTATCCAGGTCCCGAAATAATTTTTCCATATGATTCAGCCACTGTTCGAGAGCCCAATGGTCTTGCCCTCTTCCAGAGAATTCCTGGGGTTTAAATTTATTAAACTCTAACAATACCCCTTTTGTCCTTGTCCTTTCCGCCCTATACGCTGCTCTGGGATCTTCCGGAACAGCCGGTTGAACAGGCGGAGCAGCAATACCAACAGGAATGCCACCCCCTGCCACACCAGGAACAACCCCAGGCGCAGGAACAGCTTCAGGGGCAACAGGAATTGGTGGTACTGGTGCAGGAGGAGCAGGTTGTCCTTCAGGCTCAGGGACTGGTGGTGCAACAGGTGGTACTGGTGCAGCACGACGAGCATTGGCTTCTTGCTGAGTAAACTGGTGGATCATTGCTGCCAGAGCAGCAAGCTGGTCTTCAAACCGTTGCATTCGGTCGGGACATTCTGGGCCTCGGCTTTCCGCAGATGTTTGGGAAGCCCCCCGACCAATGCCGGATCCACGTCTACCACGTCGAGCCATAACTGCAGTATCCAAGGATTAATTTTAGTACAAGCGACCCACAACTTCTGTTTCAGACTTAGGACTTAGAACACTACCCAACGCTCTCACGTGACACCAGTCTTCCTAGGGTTCGTTCCTAGCCATACTTAGACTTCATATCCCTATTGCTCTGATACCATCTAATCTGTCACGCCCCGAATTCAAAAACCAGTGTATAAATTTTTTTTTTTTTATAAATCAGAGTTGCAAAAACAGCCAGGGCAATGACAGACCGCCACATATATAGAAGAGTTCCAATCCCCCATGGTATTGAGCCTTCTCTATATATGCACGGCTAGCTTGGCAACAACATCAGAGTACAACTACGTACTACAACTATCAAAAATTACAATTTAATTATTACAACAACTCAACAAATGAATTACACATTTCTTTTAACTGATACAAATACATGTGCATTCGGCTGTCCAGGGTCAATCTCTATATCGATACCTCGCCAATTCGTCCCGACATCCCAACAACCGCGCGACCTGAAAAACAGTCACCCGAGGGTGTGAGACACACCGGAGTGTATCCCAGTGGGCACGACGAGCCGAGAAATAGCAGATCGTACCTACTGGTATACAATACTAGAGGATAGTAAAAGATCACTGTTAGGAAAAGCAATTATCATAAAGGAGCAGTGTTTACTCGAAGTAAAGTCATTATGAGTTAAGACAGATAAGAAATATCATTATGGGATAAACATGGAGATTAACCATTTTATTATAATGGAAGCAAGTATATCCTCATGAAAGTGTCATGGAGTGTCAGCAGATATGAAAGCACTGGTAGGATCGGCAACTCAATAATCATGTTACTAAAGGTAATGGCATCATATGAAATCTCGACATGTATAGGTGGATAATTGAAATCAAATCCAGGAATCAATGGATAATGAAGTAAACATAACAATCAGCTACTCATGCATCAATAGATGAAATACTAAAATCAACTCAATCTCAAGCCACCATTTTGGTCATCAAGACCTCAGGGAAAACCTCGCCGAACCTGGCACCAACCTGGCTGACATACTCCGGCACCCTCGGGCACTAACCTGGGAGTCAACACTCCGGCACCCTTAGGCACTAACCTGGGAGTCACGGGTAGCTACTGCTAACCACTTTACCGGTAAAGAACATCTACACGGGTAGTTATTCCGCTGATGTTCGTGAAGTACAGCAGTGCGGGCGATAAATCATGCGAATGCTCAAGCTCACGGTCCTCTGACCGGGTAATCGGCAATAAGCCGGGAACTATCCCCTTTGGGATTCAGCAATAATACCATATCAGAATATCATCTCAATCACATGCAAGAACAACAGCAACTATAACGAACCATGAACAATCAGGGGAACTGATATCTCTGATATCGCAATAATCACGAACAAGTACTAACATGGAAATCAACTACAAATCAATCATACAACTAAACACATGATGTTTTTGAGAAAATATTTTGAAAACAAGTTCTAGGTCCAAATCTCGCAGAGCTATGCCCTTGTCCTATCAAACAAGAACAGACTCAGGCTACCCTACGAAGCTCGGTAAAAACATTTATTTAATAAAATCATGTATTTAGCAGTATAACGGGTGAACAACAAGCCGAAACAATCCGATCAACGATGCAATGTCAGAATCAACTGAATCTCAACTCATATGTGGGAATAATTATCAACTAATCCAATCAAGGATGCAATATCAGAATCAACTGAATCTCAACTCATAGGCAGGAATATGATCAACCACAACTAGAACATGAATCAGGATATAGATACTGATAATCAAGTATAAATGTGCAAACAAGTAATGACCAATCAGGCAAAGTAACAAATAGTAATATAACTCAATCAAAGGCAGATAGGCTCAATTATATCCAGGTTAACCAAAAACAGGGGTCCAACCAATACCGTACACAGAGGGCCGAAATGATAAAGCCCGGACCGAAGATAAACCCACCTGACAAATCGCAGGCGACTAAACCGTAATCCACTGTATGCTCGAGGACCAGCGGCAAATCGAGCCAACCTGAATCAAACGTACTGATCAGGGATCAACTCTATCTCTAACTCTAACTTATTTCAAGTCAACTTAACCCTTTTTAGCACTGTTTTCGCTCGTTCTTTCTACTGGAAACTCATTTTAACGAACCGTAACTTCCAGCAGGTAACTTTTAACTTGCTGAACACCGTGCTCACACATTTGTGGCAGCACGCACCCCGAGGAAAACTTCGGGTCATAAAATACTCTTGCTAACATAGCCAAATTGAATTTTTGTTTCTCCGGATCATCGAAACTTAAATCTGACGCGAGCATCGCGTCCAGTGACCCCAAATTAGTCAAGAACTCACTGTCGCGACTTCGTAAACAGCCCAGAACCAACCTTGGGCCATAAAACACACCCTAGAGCTCGACAACCTTGGAACTTAAGTTTTATTGTGCCAATTTAATTTCTGCTTTTACCACATGCTTAAAATGCCCTATGAATCACTGGGCTTGCTCTATTTGCAACCCAGAATCATTGGATCAACCAGAACCAACACTTAGCCTTTAATCAACATTCATAATGCTCCAAACATAAATCCACACAGATCCAACTTGATCTGAAGTGAGCGTCAAGCTCAGGGGAACATTTGAAGCATCTTTCATATTTACATCAAGGCCAGATTCTATCAAAATCTTCATTGAGGCATTACATCGAGCACTTGGTGTGCACTTTATACCCACACACATATACAACATTCCCGAGCTCTTTCTCTGCAACCACTGCACCTGGGGTTTTCCAACTTGGAAGGAAATGCTCCATAGAGTTGCAGGAGCATTTCCATCATTTATTTTCAAGCTAGCACCCCCAGGTTTGGCCGCAAGCATGAGGAAGAAGATGATATTAACCTTGAAAATTGTGACCATTCAAGCAAAGCATCTGGGACCAAACAACTTGACCAAAAAGTTGCTAAATACCATAACTAACTTACCTGAGCCCATGCCCGGCGATAGAACACGGCGGCGGCGCGGCGGTGGCAAGCTCGGTTTTTGGAGCTTTTACCAACAATGGCAACTTTGCAACTATCGGTTTTAAGGTGCAAGGGGCACCTGAAGCTTCCTAGCAAGCTTTTAGGAAGGTCTAGCCTTGTCCCCCGCCGTCGAAGGTCGCCGGATGGCCGGCCGCCATTAATGACCACGAGCTTGGGCAAACAATGGTGGATCCCCCCTCGGGCCGCATGGCTGCCATGCAAAGGCATGGTTGGACTCTAAACGGTCCCATGAAGCTTCTCGGCCATGTGCACGGCGGTGGGGAGGCTCGCCGGCGCCGGAGCACAAAGCTCGGCCGAAGTGCAATATTCCCGAAAACTAGGGCACAAATCTGCCATTGATCCGCTCGATCATACTCCACCAAATTTGGTGGGGTTGATCCTCATCCCCTACAGTCCATGCCTACCAATTTTTAGCTATTTTGGTTCAATGGTTGAAGAGTTCTTCCAAGGCGGAGCAACTTAGGTTTCCGGCCATCAACTCGCTCCCGCCGGCCATGCACTTTGCATGGGAGGCTAGGTCTTAGCACGTAGCATCCTAAGGACCTAAGAAGTCAACTGCTAAGGGTCTCGGGCTCATACAACCAGTGGTTAGAGCTCCTTACCTTTGCCGGACTCGGGGAAGATAGGAAGAAGCCGGAAATGGGTTCCTCTTCCACGCGCGGCCTTGGCAGCTACCAGCAAGGTCCAGAGGCACCAAGGAATTCCTCAGGGTACTCCAGATCCAGACTTGAAGCAACTTGGTCCCAACCTCTTCCTCCTCTCTCACTCTCGGGTTCCTCTCAATGGGTTTGATGTCTCTCGGCCACCACAGCACCCGAGGTTATAAAGAGATAACTCCTGGGAGTTATGAATCCCAAGAGCACCTCGTGTAACTCTCACACGAGTAGCCCAAAAGCCACTTTGAGTTTAATGCTATATTTTACCAAATTTCAAATAACCCCTTATACAAACAACCCTAAACTCTAAGGTCCCTCCTGTAGGTGACATTTGCACCAAGAACCTTAATGTATAAGCCTTGTTAATTTTGATACATAAAATATTAGGGTTTCTTTCAAAATACCTCCCTTTTCGACACTTTTCACGCTTTTCGAGAAAATCTGCTTGACGAATCGCGAAACAGACTTCGCCACGACGTCCGGCTCGTCGAGACCTGTCAAGTAGCGTGTTTGTTTGGTTTATTCGACGCTCGGATTAAAAGTCGTTCCATAAAGTTCGTCGAATTATCGCGCGTGGCACGCACTTCGATGCACCCGGGTCGCCAAACGCGAAATCCGTCAGTGCCATTGCACTCAGAACGTCGAAATTAGCTAGGATCCATTACTCATACTCCTATGTTATATTTTAAAACAGTGAATCAGCCTTTAGTGATCTAAGGTGAATTAAAATAACGGGTTTACTATTCACTTAAGTTGTGGGGCCCGCCCGCTTCTTTTCTGATTTCTGGAAGATCCGACCGTCGGATCGAAAATATATGAATAGGAAACTTCTATGTTTCGACGAGACGATCGCAATGGTGATCTCGGATTTTCCAGATCAGACCCCGATCAAAAGTCAACATTTCTGGGCCACTATTGACCCACTAATTGCCTATTAAATAATTCTGGAAATTATTTTAATTCCAAATTTGGATTTTAAAATCATGGTTACTACACTAGGGCTCCCCACGGCCCGACTACTCCTGCCTCGGCCTCACCGTCGTCTACCTCGCACCCCTGGAAGAACCTGTCACGGAGTGGGTAGTCAGCGACACAATGATAAAAATAATATGCAGGAAGGAAAAACGAACCAAACTGTAAGACTATCCAGAGCAACCACTCCGCTCAAGGGAAAGGTAATACATGAACCCCTGCAACACCTGTAATACCTGTAACACCTGTAACACCTATACACCTGACCTCGTCGGACACCTATCCCGATGGATCGCACCGCTCACACCTTGGGGCACCGGATCTCGGCGGGCACCTACCCCGACGGATCGCACCGCTCCCCCCCTTGATGCCTCAAACCCCACACCTACGGGGGCCCCCACTACCTCACCTCGTGGGTTTACACGGGTCGGAGACCGCTTTCCCGGAAAAGAGCACCCTTGCGGTGGCCAGACCGCGGGTGCGCGTGTCGCAACTACGAGCATAGTAACCAAGATATAGGGAAATAACGCAATCATCGAGACTGTCAGCATTAATACCGATAACATGCAAATAGTAACCTTCCAACAACACCGATTCTATGCAAAGCCTCAAATAAAAACCCACGTTTTCGTTGTCGCGTTGCTGGTCGACTCTAGGTTCTTTCGCGTCTCGGTGTGCCTGCCCGGACCTACACGAACCTGTCGCACAGGAGTCAGTAACTCCGACATTCTGAAAGGTAAAGAAAAGAACTGCGGAACACCCAACCCTTCCGGTCGATCATGGGGCACGCCCCGCCGATTCGGCGAAGATGGCGACGTCCCCGGGCGAGGCCAACGACGCGGACGGCCCACGGCTCCCGCGGAAACATCCGGCCTCCCCCCCCCGTTGCCCGCATGCACGGCTGCCCGCATGCGCGGGTGCGCGTGCGCCCGGCCCGCGCGGGATGTGCGGGCGCACTGCCCACACCCGCGGGTGCGCACGCGCACCCGGCCCAGCGCGGCTGGGCGGCGTGCCGCCCGCATGCGGGGGTGCGCGCCCCCGGCCCCCCGCGCGGGCTGCATGGTGCGCCTTCCCGCATGCGGGTGTTGCCCGCATGCGGGGGTGCGCGCGCCCAGCCCCGCGCGGGCTGCACGGCCGCGCCGCCCGTACGCGGGTCGCGCGCGCCCCGCGCGGCCCGTGTGGCCGCGCCGCCCGCATGCGGTGCTGCCCGCAAGCGCGGCTCCGTGCGCGCCGGACTCCGGCGATGACGTCGCCCTCCCCCCCCCCCCCTCGTTTGCTCAAAACAAGAATTGACGAAAAATAAGAACCCTAACGTGCTCACCTTGGTTGACTGAGGGGAGGATCGTTCCGATCTTGCGTGCTCGGCTTCGAAGGATGTGAGGTCGTCCCTCTCTTTCCTTGGTCTCGCCGCCTTGATCCTCCACGCGATCGGTGAGGAAGGGGTAGGGTTGGGGGAGTTGGTTCCTCGTCCGCGCTCGGGGTGTCGTACGTCTAGGGTGAGAGGAGTTGAGAAAGATAACAAAACCCTGTTTCCCAAGATACGAAATAACCCGAGCGGTCAAAAAGAGAAATGGGAACGGACCCATTTCAAGTCAAAAGAATATAATAGGTCGGGTGCGAACCAGGGTCCGGTCTGCCTGGTAACCCGCGTTGATCGCCTGAACCGCTAGCCACCTTCTGGAATTTATTCTGGGAGATTCCGGAGTCGGAATCCAAAACCGATTGCGCCGCCGATCTCCGTTTCGCGAGCTTTATTGACTAAAAATACCCGCGAGCCTCGACGGTCTGCCCGGAAACAAAGAATTATTAGTTCACCCTCCGGACCCCCGAAACGAAACGCGAAATAAAGAAAACCAAAAGTAGACCCAAAAGCAGAACCACAGCATTTTAAACCAGCGGCTACTACATAGACCTCCTCTTTTTGATGGGACTAATTATGCGTTTTGGAAAGTACGGATGAGAGCTTTTCTCATCGCAATTGATGAGCGGGTATGGCAATCCGTAGAATACGGTTGGGTTCATCCTGTTGAGGAAGTAGGAAATTCTACTACCCCAAAACCTCGCTCTAGATGGTCCAAAGAGGAATTCGAAAGTTCTTCTTACAATGGGAAAGGTATGAACGCTTTATTTAATTCTCTTTCCTCGACTGAGTTCACACGAATTTCCGCGTGTGAAACCGTGAAGGAAATTTGGGATATTCTCAAAATTACACATGAGGGTACTAATCTTGTAAAAATTCAAAAGCTCCAGATGCTTACAAGTCAATTTGACTCTATTCATATGGAAGAGCATGAATTGTTTACAGATTATTACACTAGACTTCAAGATGTAATCAATACTTGTGCTAATTTAGGAGAAAAGATTCCGAAGTCGAAAATTGTAAGAAAGATACTTCGGACTCTTCCGGAACGGTTTAGGGCAAAGGTTACCGCCATTGAAACCGTTAGTCATCCAGATGAGATGAGAGTAGAGGAATTAGTAGGTGCTTTGCAAACTTATGAAATGACTTTTCCTACTAATCAAGTTTCTTCCAATTCTTCTTCTAAGCTTACAGGTGTTGCATTCAAATCTACAAAGGAAGAAGATGGCGAATCAAGTTCCGACGATGAAATCTCTTTTGCCGATTTTGAAGAGAAATTGGCGCGGATCGTAAAGAAATTTCGTCGGAAGTTTTGGAAGAATCGAACCAATGGATCTACATCCACGAAACCATCTAAAGGATCATCGGGTTCTAAATCCTCTAAACTCAAAGGCGTTGCAAAACTTTCTAAAGAAAAAGAAAAAGATGAATTCGAAGGGGAAATCCAATGTTATCGATGCAAAGGCTACGGCCATATTTCAACGGATTGTCCTTCTCTGAAATCATATAAAAAGAAGGCTTTGCAAGTGAAAACTTGGGACGATTCTACTTCTAATGAATCGACCTCAAGTAAAGAGGAAAAAGTCGTTGCCTTTCATGCCTCTCAAATTCCCTCTTCTAATGTTTGCTTATCATCTTTAATCACTGACTCTATTCCCTTGATTTTGCATGAAACATCAACATCCGGCGGAGAGTCATCAAGTGAGGGGGAGTCGGACGAAGAAGAACTCGTTGAGGCATATCAACAACTTCTTACGGAATCAAAGAAGATGGCCAAGCACATTAAGAAGTTGAGGAAGCAACGACTTGAGATTCAAGACGAAAATCATGCTTTAAAGATCAAACTTCATGATCTCGAGGAGGAACGAGAGCTTTTATTGAATAATAATAAAATCCTCCAAGAAGATCGGAACCAATCGGAGACAAACGCTAAATCATATATGGACAAGATTGGTTTTCTAGAAAAACAGTTTGAGGAAATTCATGTCACCAACCAAGCTTTGACCAAGCAAGTTCATCAACTCAAATCCGACATACAAAAGATTTCAACCGGTTCCAAGAAACTTGATTGTATGTTTGGATTAGGTCAAACAAGCAAGGTTGGTTTGGGATTTAAAAAGAACCAAACTGTGAAGGCTTCAAGTTCCACAACTAAGTTGAAAGGAAGAACTTGTCACCAATGTGGACTTGAAGGACACTTGATGAAGATGTGCCCGAAAAAGAGAAAGAGGAATTCTTCGGCAACTTCATCTACGGAGCGAACTCAACAGAATCAAAAGACTCATCAAGTCAAAGGTGTTCACTCAAACCACCAAAGGTCCGAGCCACAACATCAATCATACAAGTGGATCATTGCGAGGCAAAGACCTAAGGTAGATCAACAGTCAAAGCTGTCATCTCCCAACCACAATGAATCAAGACAACCCAAAATTCGACGATTTTGGATTCGGAAAGGTGATATCTTTCCTTGTCTTAAGTTCTAAATAGCTTATGACTGTATGTAATGCTTTGATTGGTTTTCCTTTCATATTTTTCTAAATCTCTGCATTACATGTTTTCAATGCCCTTCGTTTTTATGTTTTGTTTTTGAACAAAAGGGTTTTAACGAACAAGTGCATTGAATAAAAAGGATTTCACTGTCAATCACTCCAATTTAATTTTATATGAATTATCAACTTTACTCTATAATCATAATTCTTGAAGATACTTCATTATAAGAGTTTTTGATAATTATATTCATCAAATTTTAGTAATCATGTGTAACGTTTAGATGCTTAACCTATCTCGGTTGTGTGAATTCATTGTGATAAACATGAGGCAACCGATAGACTAAAATTTGGGATTTAATTCTTTCACATAAGAGATTGCATTTTCTTACAAGGGTAATGAAATGAATTGCAAAAGATGTGGAAAGAGTTACATCCGAAAGGAGTGTGAAAACTACCACCACATGTTGGAAAGAGCTGCCACCCCGGTCGTCCGGTTAGTGTGTGAAGCTACCACATGTTTTGGATGCTAGAAAAATATTTTTAAAATTTTTTAGATGAAGCATTCGGAGATTTAAATTCAAAGTTCTTATTTTGAACAATCTCCTGGTTGGTATAAGGTGGGATAGTTAAAAGATGCTCAAAGAGCCACCCTTAGGTATTTTAGTGCTTATCTCAAATTTGAAAGGGTAGAAATCAAATTGATGTCATTTGGAAATCTTTGTAAGTCATCTTCGTAAATCCGTTACATCTTGATAGACTTTGGATCTCAAGATTATTTTTGATGACTTGTGTTTGACGTATATAATATGAAAAACGGTTTATAATGTTTTATCTTTGTTTTTCATGATTTCGGAGTAAATCTTTTTAATTTTTGTAAAATTAATTGGATTGAATGACATCTGTGATCTCATATTATTTTCAAGCACTTAAATTGTTTTCTTGATGGAATACAAATCGGTAATTCAAATATTTCAAAATCTGGATTTGTTTCAAAAAATTATTTGATTTTTGCTTTCAAGTACCGGTACGCAATCTGTGTTTTTGTTATATACCGGAACTGAGCTTTTATCTCTCTTTCTCTATGAACTAATGCTGTTAGTGATTTCCTTTTGTCTAGTATGTTCACTGTTTGACAATTTGTGACAAAAAGGGGGAGAAGAGAAATGGGGGAGAAGAGATCATCGAGATAGGGGGAGACGGAGATGAGATCATCGAGATAGGGGGAGATGATGAAAAAGGAGCCGAAAAACAAAAAGAACCAAAAGGACGAATCAGGGGGAGATAAAGAAAAGAGATGATGAAAAAGGAGCCGAAAAACAAAAAGAACCAAAAGGACGAATCAAATGTAGGATTTATATTTAATTTCTAACGACTGACTTTTGATTTTGTTTGGAGTTTTGTTTTGCAGGAACTACATCACTTTAAGACTCCAAGTCCTAAGTCATAGAGTTTGTTCTAAGACTGGTTCAAATGTAATTTTTGTTTATTGGATCTTTCACGCAAAGAAAGTCAATGTTTTTGTGATGGCATTGAGTTTCGATTTTTTAAGATGAGTGTCTTGAGCGTTTTATGTATTTTTGGGTTTTGTCACGAAATTTCCAAAGGGGGAGATTGTTACGGTTTTTTGTGTTGGCATATTTCGTGAGTTGAGTCGGAGTCTTGAAGTGATCAAATTGTCTATCAGCAATCGAAGACTTAGAGAAGATTCAACAAGAGCTCAAGTTGACACTCAGTGTTTTGAGTCTTGAAGATTGAAGTTGAAGAATTGTGAATCATATACATCAATCTTAAGGAAATGGATTCAGAATGATCAGGTACGTTTAACTAAATAATTTTGGTGATCCGAATACATTTGTGTAGTTTAGAAACACTTGGATAAGTTTTTATTGCTTAAAAATCAAAAACTGGACAAATTGGATGTTCAGAGTCAGGATTAGAATTCCAATCCTGAACCAGTCCGGATCAGAATTCCAGTCCGGACCCCGAACTATTTTTTCAGGAAAATTGCTGAAAAAAAAGACGACAGTCCTGAACCAGTCCGGATCAAAATTCCAGTCTGGACTGAAATCCACGGTCCGAACCCCGGACCTTGTTTTTTCAGGAATTGCTGAAAAAAAGACGACAGTCCGGATCAGCCAATCCAGTCCGGACCGTCGTGCGGGAAAAATTCTGTTAAGTGAGTTTTTGATGCTTATCTCTTTCCAAAGGTTTCTAACCTATAAATAGACACTTAGGGTTTCTCAAGAACTACCGATTAATTAATAAAACACTTGAGAGCAACCCTAGAGGCTAGGTTTTTATCGTTCTTCTTTATAGCCTCTTTTAGGTCAATTCGACGGTTCTTCCAAGACATACTTTTTGTCGAATTGATCTAATCTTTGCTTAGAGATTCCTTCTACGGTTCCTCAATGATAATCTAAGCAAAGGATCACCATCGAAGCTTTTATCAAGTTTGCGTCTTGGATTCGATGTGTTGAAGGCGTTTCGTGGATTCGAAACGTGTGCTCGTGGATTCGAGTGGCGTTCGTGGATTCGAACGTGTGCAATGGACGTGCAATCGGTGGAGCGCAAGGTCCGAAGAAGTGGAAGGAGGGGTTAAGTCCGTGGAGTCGGTAATCACCTTGTTATTCTTCTATTCTTAGTGGATTGTTATTGCGTGTTGGTCCCGTGGTTTTTCTCGTGGATTGGAGTTTCCACGTAAATCTCGGTGTCACGCCCCGGGTGTAAACCAGAACCCGGGCCCGTCTACAGATCCGCCGTGCACACGGAATTTCCCGCGTACACGAAGCGCTGGTAACCTGCTAAGATATAATATAAACAAATAAAAGAGCATAAAGCAGAGCTGAACTAAACATAATAATCCCAGACTGAAAAGGTACAAGCTGTAATAAATACAATAACCTCCCAGCTCACCATAAAAGTATAACCAGCTAGCTAAGGCCAGACCCAAAAGTAAAGTGCTACAGTCTGAGATATAAAAAGGGATACAATATAAGTCCAGCTACTCTCACGGTCGGGGCAGACGATCTAGCTAGTCCGCTATCCTCTTACCTCGATCTGCCGCTGATGGCCCAGAAGCTCCCACAGACGACTCTGCAAAATAAAGGAGAAGAAAGAGAGGAACAACAATGGGGGTGAGAACTACTAGATAAACCAATAGCCTCCCCTAGTGGGTAAAACCTCAACTCTGACGCATCCACTAGGACTACTAGAGGCAAGGGAAAAAGGGTGAAGTGGTAAGGTATATAAGGTACTGAAATAGGGAACTACAACTACTAGCATGCCTCTAAATGCAATACCGAAAGAAATAATTGTATGAATGCATCAGGAAACAGTATCTGATCAAATAACCCAATCTTGTGCCACCAGTAAAACTGGTACTGCCTGCTCTACTGTCGAACTCAAGAACTCAGTAGGGGACCAGCACACAAGGCTCGAAATCCCAAGGGACTAGCACACAAGGCTCGAAATCCCAATCAGATGGACCGGTACTCGTCACGGTCTAAAGCCTACTCCGGAGTGGCACTCGAGGGGAGCGACCCACACGAGTAAAATATCTCTGTATCAAGCATCTCTGTAACCAATGTCTCACAATAGCAGGACTGGATCATGACTATGATCAAAGTGGGAAACTCCATCCACTACAGTAAACCCAATCCCCAGCTGATGCAAAAATAAACCAGACTCAACCCCAATCTGATGCAAGAATAAACATCCGGTCGACCGCCTACTGTCCTCGGTCACCGCAATACCCCACAAGTCCACAATCTAGTACAATCTAGACTACACTATCCCAAACCCCTGCTCATACTCGAGCAACAAGCATCTGAATGCAAAGGAGAGCAATAAAACATGTCAAACCCGAATATGATAGTGTAGCAATAAATAGTGGCTAACTAGATGTCCAAGCAAGCATGCAATTGTACTATTTAAAAGCTGTAGAAATGTGTCAAATATTTATTTTAAGAAGATTGATTTACTGTACTGATATAAAAGTTATTTGCATGCGAGATTATAGCCTTTGTCCCAACCACAGTGTCCCAAAATAAGCCATCATATGTATGGTTCTCATCAATTGTCACATTTAATTTTAGGGGAGTTCGTCCCAACCACAGTGTCCCAAAATAAGCCATCATATGTATGGTTCTCATCAATTGTCATATTTAATTTTAGGGGAGTTCGTCCCAATCACAGTGTCCCAAAATAAGCTGTCTGTGGGGTCATATGTATCAATTGTCACATTTAATTTTAGGGGAGTTCGTCCCAACCACAGTGTCCCAAAATAAGCCATCATATGTATGGTTCTCATCAATTGTCACATTTAATTTTAGGGGAGTTCTAATAATCCCAGTGAGCATGTAAAAAATGAGGCAAGCAACAACCGTCCACATCGAAAAGCGTACACTGTTGGGTTATGTATAATTGGATCTAATTAGGGAAAAAAACACCTAGAGGGGGGTGAATAGGTGTAAACAATAAACACTCAAAAATCTTTGCGATATAAAACCCAATGCGGAAAAATAAATAACACGCAGAGATTTTTACGTGGAAAACTCCAATCCGGAGTAAAAAACCACGGGACCGATAACACGGTGAAATCCACTAGAATTAACACACGTACAAGGTGATTTACCGTACACACTTACGACTCAACCTTTTCCATACGCTCCTAGTAGATCTTCTCCACTCGCTCCGCAACGCTGCTCGAATCCACGATTAGCGTCCAACGCCGAATCCACGGCGTCCAACGTCGAGTCCACGACGTCCGACCGAATCCACGGTCTTCACCCAGTAGCACGCTTCGAATCCACGAACGTACCTCGCTCCGAATCCACGAGAGCGGTAGCACCTTGAATCCACAAGGCCACGCGAGTCCACGCGCCGATTTTGGGAAAATCGTTGTTTTTGGGAGGTGATGATCCGCCGAATACTTAGATTAGAAATAGATCGGAAATACCATCTAAGTATTCATTAATTTGATTCTACTCAAAATCTGAGTTTGGAAAACCTAGAATCAAATTAATAATATAGATGAAGAAACATAGAATTAAATCATGTATTTCCTTTCTTCTCTATATGTGAAATATTTATGGATTGATTGAATTCCTTCCACTTAGCGTCATACCCTTAAAAGATGAATTAAAGGTCTATTTATAGGTTAGAAAACTTGTGGAAGAAGATAAGAATCAAAAACTAACCATTTCTGGAATTTTACAGGACGACAGTCCGGACTGGAGTTGGCGGTCCGGACTGTCTCAGCGAAACAGACAATTTCCAGAAAAGACGACATTCGGGGTCCGGACTGAAATCCACGGTCCGGACGGTTCATGCTTTTCTTGCAAATTCCACGTTCGGGGTCCGGACTGAAATTCCCAGGGTCCGGACTGGAATTATGCACGAACTAACCTATGTTCGGGGTCCGGACTGTAAAGCCCGATCCGGACTCTGAACATATGGAATGTCCAGTTTTTTATTTTTATGCAATAAAAAACTCATCCACGTGTTTCTACACTATAAGAAGTATTCGGATCAACAAACTTATTTAATTAAACGTACCTGATCCTTTTGAATTCTTCTTACTTGAGATTGAGATATACGATCCAACTTTTTCATCTTCAATCTTCAAGACTTAACCGATTTCACGAAATACGCCAACTCAAAATCCGTAACAATCTCCCCCTTTGGCGGTTTCGTGACAAAACACAAATCCACTCAAGAAAATTCAAAAAGATATTTTTGTTGATATCACCATACAACAAAAATTACATTGGAGATCCAAATAAAAATAAATACATGAGTTAAACTCCTAAAACAGACTCTAGACTTAGACATCTGTAATCTCTGCAAAAGAAATCATTCTTGACACAAAAGACCGTTAGATACCTCAAGAATTTTCAACAATCAAAACCAAACACAGAGATAGAGTTTTTACTCATTATGACATTTGCAAGTTCAGATATGTATGAAAATCATAATAAAAAATCGACATATCTTTTAAGCAATAGAAATCCAAATGTCATAGAAAGGTTAGTCAACAAGCAACTTGTTAGTTATATTACATGCCCAAATAGTTAGTCGAATAGTTAGTTGAGGCATGCATCAAATCACATATAAAACCAAAGTTGAAAGTTATACTTACCTTTATCTTAGTTTCAGCATTGTTCTCACACAAGTATAGTCATGGTCAATCACAGAGCATTGTGCATTGTTCAAAGTTCTCCTATACTCTCTCCCCCTTTTTGTCACAAAACTTAGCCAAAAATCAGAACTGTCTGAACTGGTATCGTCTATCTTGTTCAAAATCCCTTTCAGCATTCGTGATATTTTGGAACATTTCTTCTTCATCTGTTTTTGTTCAGCGGCCATTTGCCGGAGACCTAATGCCAATTTCTCTTGGTCAGCAGAAAGTCTTCTTTGGTCCTGATGAATGGAGGCCAATACAGTAGCTTCTAGAGCGTTTCTCCTTGAAGTCGCTGGACGAGCAGTAGAGGCAGATGATGCATGCTGGCCTTCAGCCCATGGGGATTCTCTAGGTACCGAGTGTGCTCTAGAGAGGGATTCAGAGATTTGAATTCCACTTCCCTTGACATTTTCCTGTCTAGTGTAGTGTTTGGACTTCTTGAGCTTTTTGTTCTTGACATACAATTCGTCTTCCTCATCAGCAATATCCTGCGCCTTTGCTTTAGAGGTTTCAGCAAGTGCTTTCCCTTTGGAAGCAGTAGGAACTGTCGCTTCAACCACCAACTCATCCCAGTCGATTGATTCAGTTTCTGATTCCGTCTCGGAGTCATCTCGAGTTTTCTTTGCCTTCTTAGCCCTCTTAGGCTTGGTCGTTGCTTTCGCGTGAACCATGGCAAAAAGAAAAAATATGATCCAAGTGATTACCATTTCTATTGTTCGTTGGAAGAGACAAGTCCTGTGAACAACAACTCAAGAACACG
Source organism: Tillandsia leiboldiana (assembly GCA_029204045.2). Lineage (NCBI taxonomy): Eukaryota > Viridiplantae > Streptophyta > Magnoliopsida > Poales > Bromeliaceae > Tillandsia > Tillandsia leiboldiana. The sequence continues at coordinate 12,718 of JAQNDB010000421.1, read as the reverse complement.
ACAAAAATTGTTTATTTTCAAAAATTTGAAAAATTCTATCTAAACAATCATTATCATATAGAGAGACTAGGAATCAAATTAGTTTTGCAAAAAGAATTTTAAAAATAGATCAATTCCATGACTTTCGAAAATTCCTATTATATGCCCTAAAACCGAATTTTTTGGAATCGAAGCCTAAAAATCTGTTAATCAAGAGAAAACCTAGCATATAGTCAAAACTAATCTACCCAGAGTTCTTATTTCAAAAGAAGTTTGATCAAAAACAAATCACAAACGAAAAAGATATGAGATTTGCATCACGTTTTGAGAAAAATATAGAAAACCTGTGAAAAACCGAGATTTTGATCAAGAAAACTCACTTGGATTTGGAGAAAATGAGTTGGGAAGGCTCCAAAATACTTGAATTCTAGAGAGAGAAGCTCTGGAGACTTTTGAACAAAAGATTGTAGTAAAAAAAATCAAATCCCTTTTGTTCTTAATAAAACCCTAGCCGCGGTCCGGACTGCCTGAAGAATCCAGTCCGGATTGTTGGGTTGTATGTAATAAGGATCTAAATAGGGGAAAAAACACCTAGAGGGGGGTGAATAGGTGTAAACGTATAAACACTCAAAAATCGTTGCGATAAAAAAACCCAATGCGGAAATAAAAATAATACGCAAGATTTTTACGTGGAAAACTCCATCACCGGAGTAAAAAACCACGGGACCGATAACACGGCAGAAATCCACTAGAATTAAAACACGTACAAGGTGATTTACCGTACACACTTATGACTCAACCTTTTCCATACGCTCCTAGAGGATCTTCTCCGCTTGCTCCGCGACGCTTCTCGAATCCACGATCTGCGCCCAACGCCGAATCCACGGCGTCCAACGTCGAATCCACGACGTCCGACCGAATCCACGGTCTTCACCCAATAGCACCCTTCGAATCCACGAACGTGCCTCGCTCCGAATCCACGAGAGCGGTTGAACCTTGAATCCACAAGGACACGCGAATCCACGCGCCGATTTTTGGGGTAAATCGTTGTTTTTGGGTGGTGATGATCCGCCGAATACTTAGATCAAAGATAGATCGGAAATACCATCTAAGTATTCATTAGTTTGATTCAACTCAAGATGTGAGTATGAAAACCTAGAATCAAACTAATCAATATAGATGAAGAAACATAGAGTGTTCTCTAATGATTTCCTTTCTTCTCTATATGTGGATCTAGAGCCGTAAAAGATGATCTATGAAAATGACGGCTATTTTCCGTTTTATTGGCTTACTGGATTAACCCTAGAAAAAGAATCATAGGGTCTATTTATAGGTTAGAAACCCTAGGAAGGAGATAAGAATCAAAAACCTAACATTTCTGGAAATTTTACGGACGGCGATCCGGATCGGATTAGCTGTGATCCGGATCGTCGTAACGAGTCAGCAATTCCAGAAAAACGAAGGTTCGGGATCCGGATCGGAGTCCTTGATCCGGATCGTTCATACAGTTCACCCAACATCAACGTTCGGGATCCGGATTGCGAAGCTTGATCCGGATCGTTCAAGGAAGATGGTAAACTCAGTGTTCGGGATCCGGATCAAGAGGCTACGATCCGGATTGAACTGGTGTATGAACGAACCACCTTCGGGATCCGGATCGAACAACCTGATCCGGATCCTGAACATGTCCCAAGTCCGGTTTTTGATTTTTATGCAATGAAAGATTCTTCCAAGTGTTTCTACACTACAAGAAGTATTCGGATCACACAAAATCTTTAGTTAAACATACCTGATCCTTTTGAATTCTTCTTTCTTGAGATTGAGTTAAATGATCCAACTTTCTTCACCTTCAATCTTCAAGACTTGAGACTTTCACGAAACTACGCCAACTCAAATTCCGTAACAATCTCCCCCTTTGGCGGTTTCGTGACAAAACACAGATCCACTCAAGAAAATTCAAAAAGATATTTTTGTTGCTATCACCATACAACAAAAATTTACAATGGAGATCCAAAAATTTAAAACATGAGATAAACTCCTAAAACAGACTCTAGACTTAGACATCTGTACTCTCTGCACAAAGAAATCATTCTTGACAAAAAGAGATCGTTAGATACCTCAAGAATATTTAGCATACAAAACCTAGTACAGAGATAGAGTTTATCTGATCATCATGACATTTGAGAATTCAGATATGTAAGAGAATCATAGTCAAAAACCAACATATCTTCTATGCAATTAAAAACCAAATGTCACACGATGTTAGTCCAACATCAACTTGTTAGTCATATTACATGCCCAAATAGTTAGTCGAATAGTTAGTCGAGACATGCAAACAATCACAAGATAAAAACCAAAGTTGAAGTTGAAATGATACTTACCTTGATGTAGTCATCATTGTACATCATTGTACCTTGATGTATACAAGATCACAATTTTCACAATATCATTGTTCAAGTTCTCTAAACTCTCTCCCCCTTTTTGTCACAAACAAAGCCAAAATCTCAAAAATTAAAGAGAGTTAAATAAGAACTAGAACTAAAAATAAGTCCTAAAACTAAAAAACCTGCACAAAAAAAAAAAAAAAAAAAAAAAAAGGTTAAAAATCTGCAAGAGGAGAAAAAGAAAGAATCAGTCATCAGATTCGGAGTCTTCAGAACTCGTGCAGCCCATCTTTGAGAACATCTTTTTCACCAGCTTGTTCATAGAATTGACCTTCTTAGTTAAGGTAATGTGAGCTGCCGTGATGAGCTCGAGTTCATTAGAGATTCTCGTTTGTGCCTTCGAAATCTGTTCCTGCTCAACAGATAATCGTTGTTGTTCTTTGTAGATGGATGAGACTGATGCTTCATCCGCTGGTGTGGGTGCTGGTTGTGATGGTGACGCGGAAGTGCCGCTACTAGGTTTCGTTCCGCATGGAGGGACAGGAGTGACATGGGGCAATTTGTGAAGTGACTTCACAACGGTGGACTCATCGATCATACCTAAACATTGATGATAAGTCGGTGAACTAATATCAACTTGAAATCTCTTTAAGATCCTCATTATAATCAATGGAAATGGGATCCTTTCAGTGGGATGAGGATGCTCAACATATCTGGCCATTCTATTCCAAATAATGTATGGAATGTTGATATTTAAACCCATTGCCTCTGACGGATGTCCTAAGAGATACAAAAACAGCATTCGATCCCATCTTAAGACTTTCGTCTGCATATTTGGAAGGATATTGTAACAAGTTATAAAATTTAGAAACCGGTACTCAAGACGAAGTTCTTTGGATTTGATAGACTTCTCCGTTGATTGAGTTCCCTCCAAACATATTCCCTTAATGACCATTTGCCACAACGTGTTTGTCAAAACCTTTCCCTTCAAGAAATTAACTCCTGTCTTGCTGGCAGACATTCCCAAAACCTCGGCAATCAATTGTGGAGTAATTTTGAATCTTGTGCCTTGGATATTCGTGTAAAATTCCATTGGACCATTTTCAATTTCTCGAAGGTGCCGTGCATTTGTATAGAAAGCCCTTACAAGATGCAGACAGTATCCAAGTACTTCTGGAAATCGACAAACTTGAATAGGATTTGCTTGTTCAATCAGAACGCCAAACTCAGGAGAGTGATCTCGTAGAGCCTCAATATTGACATGCCTCTCACCAATGCATTCACGATTCTCAAATGCCCTTAGGCGATCCGCATTAACGAACACTTGTTCCTCCCGAGGTGGAGAGTCCGGAATAATCGGTTCGTTAGACATGAAACCTCGTGCTCGTCCAAACCGTCGAGCGAGTCGTTTCCTTTTCACCGAGATGGTTGGTGCAGTCATAGGTGCTTTACCTTTGTCCATGGGTGCTTTTTCTTTCGATGCATCGGACGCTTTTTGTTCAGGCACTGAGTCATCATCATCTGTCAACTCAGTCCAATCTACCTCGTGACAATCTACTTCTGTGTCGCTGATCACAAGAAACTCACCCTTTTGTTGTGTTTTCTTAGCTCTCTTTAACTTGTTTGTGGCCCGAGTGTGGACCATGGTGACCAATAAAAGAATGATCCAAGAGAATCCCATTGATCTAAGTGCTTTAAGAAGATTAAAATCCTGTGAGCAACAACTCAAGAACACATGACAAAAATGTTAATTTTCAAAGATTTGAAAAAATTGTACTCAAACAATCATAATCATGTAGAGAGACTAAGAATCAAATTAGTTTTGCAAAAAGACTTTTTAAAAATAGATCAATTGCATAATTTTCGAAAATCCTTATTATATGCCCTAAAACCGAAATTTTAGAAAACGAAGCCTAAAAATCCGTTAATCAGGAGAGTACCTAGCATATAATCAAAACTAATCTACCCAGAGTTCTTATTTCAAAAGAAATTTGATCAAAAACCATCCACAAACAAAGTCGATCCAAGAAATTCATCACGTTTGAGGAGGAATAGAGAAAAACGGTGAAAAATCGAGATTTTGATCAATAAAACTTACTTGGAGTTGAAGAACTTGAGTTTGAAAGCTTCCAAGAAGGATGAAATCTAGAGAGAGAGGCTCTGGAAACTTTGGAACAAAAGATTGGAGTAAAAGAAATCAAAACCCTTTTGTTCTTTATAAAACCCTAGCCGCGATCCGGATCATCCCGTGCTTGCGATCCGGATCGGCTACCCGCAGTGAGAACCTGCGTTCGGGATCCGGATCGGCAGATACAATCCGGATCGTCAGCCCGCAGAAGAATTCCTGCGTTCGGGATCCGGATCATCTTGCCCGATCCGGATCGGCTCCAACTTTTTCTTTAGAAAAATTTCAGAGAAATTCAAGAAAAACCAGAAAAAGATTGTAAGCACAAATGTCACGCCCCGGGGGTCGAACTGCGACCCGGGCTCGCCAACAGATCCGCCGTCTGTACGGAAACTGCCGTACAGACGAAGCGTCTAACCTGCAAAAGAGATCTATAGCTAACAAGTATCAGAGCTGAAAGGAAGCTGAAACACTAAGCGGTGAAAAGTCCAAGTACACCAGTCCACTAGCACCCCCAACAAGTACAAAAGTGGAAACTGAAAAGTACAAGAGACACCACACCGACACCACCGACTCGGGTAGGAACCAGCCAGCCACGCGCATACCTCGGTCAGAAAGCTCCGAATGAGCCAAACCTGGAACGGTCGCCTCAGGAACACCTGTCATCACAGCGGGTGTGAGATCTACTGCAACAGTCAGATCTCAGTGGGCACCAAAGCTAACCCCACGGTACACCCACTCAGTCTGCTGGAGACAAAAACACAAATAGATAGATAGATAGATAGATAGATAGATAACTGGAAATGAATCTATCGCTACATGTCTCAATGCAATGCTGGAAGTAAATTCTCAGTCTCTCTCACGGGAGGCCTGGAAACTACGAACGTCTGCGCCCCCCTACAGCCCTTATCAAACAAGAACATGCTGTAGGCTTAGGCGCCCATAGTTTCCGCCCCCGCACTGGGACTGCTAGAACTCTACAAGACACTAGAAGGCCACCTCAATCCCTTCTAGTAACCACCTGGTGACTCGGCCAGGGCATAACTATCTATCTGGTAACTCAGCCAGTGATATCTACACATCTGGTAACTCAGCCAGTGATTTATACCCATCTGGTGACTCTGCCAGTGGTATCTACTCATCTGGTAACTCAGCCAGTGATTTATACTCATCTGGTAACTCAGCCAGTGATTTATACCCATCTGGTAACTCAGCCAGCGATTTATACCCATCTGGTAACTCAGCCAGTGATTTATACTCATCTGGTAACTCAGCCAGTGATTTATACCCATCTGGTAACTCTGCCAGTGGTATCCACTCATCTGGTAACTCAGCCAGTACAACTCGTATACTCTAACGATGCGTCGAACACTCGTGTCCAAGTCGGAAACGACAACCCTCGACTTGCGCGACTGTTCCGCAAATACCTGATAGTAAGGATACGATACCTTTGCATTCGGAAGCGTAAAGGGCATTCCGTAGTTCATTGGGAGAAATCAACCCACCTGCGATCCATCCGCGAAAACCGTGCGCCAAACGGAGGTCCCGATGCGATCCCGCAGCTCCACGCGGCAAAACACGCGCCACCGGCCACGTGAGAAGCTAACCGTATGCCACAACTGCGAGACAAGAAGAGGGACCGGGATCAGAAAAACATGCGGCTAAAACCGCGCTCGCAAAGGGCAAAAGAAACCCAACCGGCGACGAGAAACGCCGCGCGTTGCGCGGAAAACCCATCGCGCACACACGCCGCGGCGCGTCGCCAAGTCACAGCCCGCGCGGCAAAGGCGAAGGAAAACCCTCCGGCGACGAAGAGCGTCGGGCGTCGCGCGGAATCCGCTCGCGCATCCGCCGCGGCGCATCCGCCGCGGCGCACCGCCGAGCCGCAAACAACGCGGCACAGTGCGGCCCATGGCCGTACTGCCCAAAGTAACCCACCCCACGCGGCAAAGGTCAGCCGCGTGGCCAGCAGCGCCGCGCGGCCCCAAGTCCGCCCGTGCGGCCTGCAGCAGCGCCGCGCGCCTAGAGCGCGGCCTGCAGGGCCGCGGGGCCCAAAGGCCCGCCCGCGGCACAGGGGCCGCCCGCGCGGCGCCCTGCCATGCCGCGCGGGGCCCGCGGCACAGGGGCCGCCCGCGCGGCGCCCTGCCATGCCGCGCGGGGCCCGCGGCACAGGGGCCCGCCCGCGCGGCGCCCTGCATTGCCGCGCGGGCCCGCGGCACAGGGGCCGCCCGCGCGGCGCCCTGCCATGCCGCGCGGGGCCCGCGGCACAGGGGCCGCCCGCGCGGGGCCTGCAGCGCCGCGCGCCCAGCGCGCGGCCTGCACACCGCGCGGGGCCCAACGGGCCGCCCGCGCGGGGCTGCAGCGCCGCGCGCCCAGCGCGCGGCCTGCACACCGCGCGGGGCCCAACGGGCCGCCCGCGCGGGGCCTGCAGCGCCGCGCGCCCAGCGCGCGGCCTGCACACCGCGCGGGGCCCAACGGGCCGCCCGCGCGGGGCCTGCAGCGCCCGCGCGCCCAGCGCGCGGCCTGCACACCGCGCGGGGCCCAACGGGCCGCCCGCGCGGGGCCTGCAGCGCCGCGCGCCCAGCGCGCGGCCTGCACACCGCGCGGGGCCCAACGGGCCGCCCGCGCGGGGCCTGCAGCGCCGCGCGCCCAGCGCGCGGCCTGCACACCGCGCGGGGCCCAACGGGCCGCCCGCGCGGGGCCTGCAGTGCCGCGCGCCCAGCGCGCGGCCTGCAGTGCCGCGCGGCCCCGAGGGCACCCGCGCGGCCCGCCTGCAGTGCCGCGCGCCCAGCGCGCGGCCTGCAGTACACCACGGCAGCAGGCCGCATGCCGCGCGGCCTGCTGCACAGGCAGGGTGGACCGGCACCCTGCTGCCCAGAATTTGGCAGCAGGGCGCAAGCTGCGCGCAGTCGCTCCAACGCGGCCGCGCAGCGATGGCCCCACAGCCTCGCGCCGCCAACCACCGCGCGCGCGAGGCTCGCCAAGCTCCACCAACCCGCACACAACACACCCACGCAGTAAAGAAGGAAAGAAAATTAAAAGAGAGGAGAGGGGAGAAGCAAAAACCACAATCAATTTAAAAACCATAAAATAAAACCGACCTCCACGAGGCTCGCCGACCTCGCTCGGCTCCACGCCCTTGCTCGGGGAAGAAAAGCTCAAGAACCCTCTCCATTTCCTCCATCTTCTTCTTCCATCTTCTCTTTCCTTTCCTTTCCTTTCTTTCTTTCTCTTTTCCTTTTTTTTTTTCCTTTGCTACAGAGTGGAGGGGGGGGTTTTATAAAGCAACAGCTTTATATAAATTAATTAACTTAATTAATTTAATTCCAAAACCCAACTCCAACTCACTTTTGGTCTTCGGGCTCTCCGCCGCTGCCCGGAACTCCCGAGCTCCGCTGTAATTCCAAAGTACACGCCGCTCACAGCTTTTTCTCTTCAAAAACCTCAACCGTTGAGTCGGGGTGCTCAAATCAAATACCGGCTCCAAAATGCCAGTTCCGACTCACTTTTTGCCTCCGGGTCCTCCGCGTCAGTCCGGAACCTCCCGAACCTCGCTGGTAAATCAAAAGTACACCTGCTCCAAGTGTTTTCCCAATTTTTCTGCAACCCATAGCAGTGTCGGAGCTTCCCGTACCAGTCACCTAACGCGTACAAAGCCCCGAAACAAGCAGAGGCCTCCGCGGGGATCCAAAATCAACCCGAACTCCTCTGGAAACACAAGTGGAACACATCCAAGGCAAATTCCTCCGCACCACACCATCCTGCAACGGTCGGTGCGTCATCCAAATCCCGGTGTTCTACACTCTCCCCCCCTTAAAAGGGTTTCGTCCTCGAAATCCAACAAAATCCATACTTAGGAGGGTAAAACAAAACAAAGGGATAGAAGATCCTCAGATTGCCCAAGGCTCTCAAGTGGTCACCCACATTCCTCATGCTGACAACACTGAACCTTCCCCAAAGGTATGATTCGACTGCAAAATTCTTTGGTTTCACCAACAAGAATCGCTATCGGTCGATGAGGATAACGCAAGTCCTCGACCACCACCAAGGAAGGGAAAGCAAACAAACTTGCGGGGTTCAAATAGGCCTCATCCGGCCTGATCACTGCTCGAGGATCCTCTCCTAGCAAAACTCATTTCTATATATAACTCTCAGGCTGGTAGTCTCCCTTGATTCGAGATCTCAAAAAAAACGAAGTTCAAGCCTCCTTAAGGCAAAACTCCTCAGATGCTTCATAGCCACAAGGCTCCAGTTCCACAAAACATGGATCCACCTCCCTGACAGGGGAAAAAAAAAAAAACTTCAACCTCGAGAACTTCTCTCGATTCTGGCACTCAATTCCCAGGGTTATACTGCTCGCCCAAACAGGGCGTACTGAACAAAATGTCCTCGCCGGGATAAGGCACTCATACATCCTTGCAAAATCTATCCACCGGCGTTACCCTCGACCCGACTTTCCTGAGTATCCAAGCACTTAAGGTTGAGGATTCAAGAATACTTCCATGACCTCTCCATCCCGGCAATATCCGGATCAACAGCTGGTATCCTCCTCAGCCTTGCCTCAATACACCTCATATCCTCCTGTCCCTCAAGCGGCTAAAAACACAAGGCCCAACCAAAAATCCTCGATGTCGAAGTGCAACTCTCAAAGCTTGGCAACCAACTTCTTCCTCCTTAGAAGTTGTAGCACTAACCTCAAGAGCCCCTCAAGCTCCAAGTCGCTTCGGAGGGAAAGCAACAACCCACGACGGTATCACCACCCAACCCGTCCAGTGAAACAGGGAAAACATAGCTCTCAAATCAGTAGGGCATTAGTCAATCTAATTGACCACGCAAACCGCTCAAACTGCCCTACTGATTCCGGATCAGTATCCAGGCACAGCCCCCGGCTGTAGGTTCCATAAAGATATCAATCACTCGAAGGCATCTGCCCAAACACAAGGTGAGACTAATCAAGTTCGAACCTTACAAGAACTCACACGGTTGTGTACCCAACACGTGACCTCACCACGGTGTAACAACCGCCTGGATCCTCACTGTCGTATCCCCACGACGAGGTACTAGGTCTCAGAGACCTCTCGATCCGACAAGTTTCACAGCTGCGCTCACAGCTCTCTCTGTCTCACGGTGGATACTCCACGAGGTGCTGTCGAAGTTGGCGCGGTTACCAAACCACGTCAATGACTGTCTCGATCTCAGTCCCAATCAAGTAAGCACCTGGTAACTCGGCCAGGGGTCAAACCACCCTGGTAACTCGGCCAGGGCGAGTAACCTCCTGGTAACTCAGCCAGGGGCAGGTAACCTCCTGGTAATCAGCCAGGGCATCACATATCTCAAACGCATGCTATAAAAATACACTCCTCCTGACCAGGTCCACGGAGGGTCAATGTCTTCTCTCTCGACAATCCAAGATAGCATAAATTGGGACGACCGATTCCTATCCAACCTCGTAACAACACCTCTACACAGAGGTGAGGACTAACATCACGATGATCATCCAAGGTCCAAGTTGCACTGGCAGGAAGGCAGCACTCATCCACGTGCTTCACGCGATCAGAAAATCGATCCAAACGTGCAAAACCATCACTGACATGGCCACACGAAGGTACCCCGCTTAACCGAAACGCACACACGGCGTTGGCATTAAGCAAGCTCTAACCCGACGGCCCCCCACCAGGTGAGACGCGATCCTCACCCCTGACGAAGAGTGCGGCCCACAGAAGGGAAACTCGCATCCTGGAATGCTGCTGAAGCGAGCACTGTCGAGAAATCCTGGTCTCTGTCTCCTCTGAGACCCCTGATCCAGAGGGTGGAATCACGGCAACCTCGAATCCCGCGACTATCGCAAAATCGGCAATGCGGAGCTCTCTCCCCGAAGCGGGTCCCCCGCTCACCTTCTCCCTCGGACGGGGTCACTGATCCACAGTCAAACCATCGAGCATGCCCGCTCACTGCATCCAAGGTCGGCAATCGCCGAAAATGCACAAAGAGATAGTCATCTTGAGGCGGTTCCCACTCGACACAAACAACCTCTAAGCCTCATCCTGGTACGACCAGGGATACACACGCTCAACTGTCACAGAAACTCACCCCAGAACATCAACTGCGCCCGATGGTCCAACAAGACGAATCCGACGCCAACAGCTCTCTTGGCGTCCCAAAGAAAAGTACATAACCAAGCGCCCTGATGCTATCCTGGATGAACAATCCTCGAACAAATCTTCCATAACAGCGTTCCCGTTCTCGCCTCTCACGGCTCCAACTCGGTCCCGAAATCTCCAAGGGATAGAACTGGATGCGGTACACAACCTATCAGTAACTCTCGCTGCTTCCGCACCATCAATGGTGCGATCAGGAACAGAAATCGACAAGTCGCGGCCGGAGGTACTACTGACGATACTCCGGGAGATGCTCTCGGTCCAAGCATGTGCATCACTCGCTCCATGCTCTCTCTCCTGGCGCCCGTAACGCCTCAAATACCAGAACTGCTTGGGCCTGGATCTCTCAAGCCTCTCTCGGCCTATCCTTTAGCTTCCGCTATACGAGCCCCTCATCCCAGGCCAACACGCCCCGCCGTCGCACGGCGTCTCTGAAGCATCCACAAAACCACTGCAACAGAAAAAACATTAGGACAAGACTCTCTCGTCCCAAACAAACGAAAGTCTAAACATGCTAACCTTTCTAAAGCATTATGTTGTCTGCAGCCAACACAATCACCTTTAGAGAATAAACATGCGAGGTCTCTCACCCCAATCCTCTGGGGGAGGTACACCCTCAGACAAGACTCTCACTAAAGTCAGTCTCACACGACAGTCTTTCCACTGTCCAACCAAAAGCCTAGGGTCGATAAGTCCCCAACGACCTATATTCCTAGGCTCTGATACCAACCTCTGTCACGCCCGGGGGTCGAACTGCGACCCGGGCTCGCCAACAGATCCGCCGTCTGTACGGAAACTGGTACAGACGAAGCGTTCTAACCTGCAAAGAGATCTATAGCTAACAAGTATCAGAGCTGAAGGAAGCTGAAACTAAGCGGTGAAAAGTCCAGTACACCAGTCCACCTAGCACCCCCAACAAGTACAAAAAGTGGAAACTGAAAGTACAAGAGACACCACACGACACCACCGACTGGGTAGGACAACGCAGCCACGCGCCTACCTCTCGTCGGGAAAGCTCCGAATGAGCCAAACCTGGAACGGTCGCCCAAGAAACACTGTCATCACAGCGCGGTGTGAGATCTACTGCAACAGTCAGATCATCAGTGGGCACCAAAGCTAACCCACGGTACACCACTCAGTCTGCTGGAGACACAAAAACAAATAGTTAGATAGCTAGATAGATAGATAGATAACTGGAAATATCTATCGGTACATTCTCAATGCAATGCTGGAAGTAAATCTCAGTCTCTCTCAAGGGAGGCCTGGAAACTACGAACGTCTGCGCCCCCTACAGCCCTATCAAACAAGAACATGCTGTAGGCTTAGGCGCCCATAGTTTCCGCCCCCGCACTGGGATGCTAGAACTCTACAAGACCTAGAAGGCCACCTCAATCCTTTAGTAACCACCTGGTGACTCGGCCAGGGCATAACTATCTATCTGGTAACTCAGCCAGTGATATCTACACATCTGGTAATCAGCCAGTGATTTATACCCATCTGGTGGACTCTGCCAGTGGTATCTACTCATCTGGTAAACTAGCAGTGATTTATACTCATCTGGTAACTCAGCCAGTGATTTATACCCATCTGGTAACTCAGCCAGCGATTTATACCCATCTGTAACTCAGCCAGTGATTTATACTCATGTGGTAACTCAGCCAGTGAATTATAACCACATCTGGTAACTTGCCAGGGTATCCACTCATCTGGTAACTCAGCCAGTACAACTGTATACTCTAACGATGCGTCGAACACTCGTGTCCAAGTCGGAAACGACAACCCTCGACTTGCGCGACTGTTGACAAATACCTGATTAGTAAGGATACGATACCTTTGCATTCGGAAGCGTAAAGGGCATTCCGTAGTTCATGGGAGAAACAAACCCACCTGCGATCCACCGCGAAAACCGTGCCCAAACGGAGGTCCCCGATGCGATCCCGCAGCTACACGCAGGCAAACACGCGCCAACGGCCAGTGAGAAGCTAACCGTATGCCAACAACTGACGAGACAAGAGAGGGACGGGATCAGAAAAACATGCGGCTAAAACCGCGCTCGCAAAGGGCAAAAAGAA
>JAQNDB010000420.1:0-87329 GCA_029204045.2 Tillandsia leiboldiana | reverse complement strand
TTGTTGAATCTTCTCTAAGTCTTGATTGCTGATTGAAAATTTGATCCCTTTAAGACTCTGACTCAACTCACTGACTTGACTCACGAAATATGCCAATACCAAAAAGCCGTACAATCTCCCCCTTTGGCAATTTCGTGACAAAACCCAAAAATACATAAAAGCGCTCAAGTCACCTCATCTTAAACCAAAAAATCGAAACTCAATGTCATCACCAAAACATTGATTTTCTTTGCGTGAAAGATCCAATAAATACAAAATTACATTTGAACCAAACAGTCCTAGAACATACTCTATGACTTAGGACTTGGAGTCTTAAAGTGATGTAATTCCTGCAAAACAAAACTCCAAACAAAATCAAAACGTTAGTTGTTAGAAAGTTAAAATCCTACATTTGATCCGTCTTCCTTTTGGTTCTTTGTTTTTCGGCTCTTTCAATTTTTCTTTGTCTCCCCCTATCTTGAGCATCTCTAACATGTTTTCCATGTTCTCCATGTTCTTGAGCATCTATGTTCTCCCCCTTTGTGATACGATCATCATTTTCCGTTCTCCCCCATTTTTTATTTTCGTTTGTACTCTCTTGATGATCTCATCTCCGATCATTTCTCTTCTCCCCCTTTTTGTCACAAATTGTCAAACAGTGAACATACTAGACAAAAGTAAATCACTAACAATATTAGTTCATAGAGAAAGAGAGATAAAAACTCAGTTCTGGTATATAACAAAAATGCAGATTCCGTACCTATACCAGAAAGCAAAAATCAAATAATTTCTTGAAACAAATCCAGATTTTAGAATCTTTTCAAATACCGATTTGTATTCCATCAAGAAATCAATTTAAGTGCTTTAAACAGTGAATTCACACAGATGTCATTCAATCCAATTAATTTCACAAAATTACAAAGATTTACTCCAAAATCATGAAAAATAAAGGTAAAACATTATAACCGTTTTTCATGTTATATTCATCAAACACAAGTCATCAAAAATAATCTTGAGATCCAAACTCTATCAAGATGTAACGGATTTACAAAGATGACTTACAGAGATTTCCAAATGACATCAATTTGATTTCTTACCCTTTCAAATTTGAGATAAGCACTAAAATACCTAAGGGTGGCTCTTTGAGCATCTTTCAACTATTCCACCTTATACCAACCAGGAGATTGTTCAAAATATAAGAGTTTTGCATATAAATCTCCAAATGCTTCAACTAAAGATTTTCTCATAAAATACTATCAAGCATCCATAACATGTGGTAGCTTCACACACAAACCGGACGACCGGGGTGGCAGCTCTTCCAGCATGTGGTGGTAGTTTTCACACTCCTTTCGGATGTAACTCTTTCCACATCTTTCATAATTCAATTATTTACCCTTGTAAGAAGGCAATCTCTTACGTGAAAGAATTAAATCCCAAATTTTAGTCAATCGGTTGTCTCATGTTTATCACAAAGAACTCACACAACCGAGATAGATTAAGCATCTGAAGATCACACATGATTTCTAAAATTTGATGCTTATAATATCAAAAACTCCTATAATGAAGTATCTTCAAGATTATGATTATGAAGTAAAGTTGATAATCCATATAAAATTAATTTGGAGTGAATGAAAGTGAAAGCCCTTTTCATTCAATGCACTTGTTCATTAAAAATCCTTTTGTTCAAAAACAAAGTATAAAAACGAAGAGCATTGAAAAACATGTAATGCAAAGATTAAGAAAGATATGAAGGGAAAACCAATCAAAGCATTACATACAGTCATAAGCTATTTAGAACTTAAGACAAGGAAAGATATCACCTTTCCGAATCCAAAATCGCTGGATTTTGGGTTGTCTTGATTCGTTGTGGCCGGGGGTTGTCCGCTTTGACTGTTGATCCACCTTAGGTCTTTGCCTTGCAATGATCCACTTGTATGATTGATGATGTGGCTCGGACCTTTGATGGATTGAGTGAACTCTTTTGACTTGATGTGTCTTTTGAGTCCGTTGAGTCCGCTCCGTAGATGAAGTTGCCGAAGGATTTTTCTTTCTCTTTTTCGGGCAATCCCTCACCAAATGTCCTTCAAGTCCACATAAGTGACAAGTTCTTCCTTTCAATTTCATTGTGGAACTTGAAGCATGCACAGTTTGGTCCTTTTTGAATCCCAAACCAACCTTACTTGTTTGACCTAAACCGGACATACACTCAAGTTTCTTGGAATCGGTTGAGATCCTTTGTATGTCGGATTTAAGTTGATGAACTTGTTTGGTCAATGCTTGGTTGGTGACATGAATCTCCTCAAACTGTTTTTCTAGAAAATCAATCTTGTCAATATGGGAATTAACGACCGTTTCCGATTGATTTATCTTTTCTTGGAGGATTTTAGTATTATTCAATAAAAGCTCTCGTTCCTCCTCGAGATCATGAAGTTTGATCTTTAAAGCATGATTCTCGTCTTGATTCTCAAGTCGTTGCTTTCTTAACTTCTTGATATGTTTGGCCATCTTCTTAGATTCCGCAAGAAGTTGTTGATATGCCTCAACGAGTTCTTCCTCGTCCGACTCCCCCTCACTTGATGACTCTCCGCCGGTTGTTGATGTTTCATACAAAATCAAAGGAGTAGAGTCAGTGACTAAAGATGATAAACAATTATTAGAAGAGGAAAAATGAGAGGCATGAGAAGCAACGATTTTTTCCTCTATACTTGAGGTCGATTCATTAGAAGTAGAATCGTCCCAAGTTTTCGCTTGCAAAGCCTTCTTTTTATATGATTTCTTAGAAGGACAATCCATTGAAAAATGGCCGTAGCCTTTGCATCGATAGCATTGGATTTCCCCTTCGAAATCATCTTTTTCTTTTTCTTTAGAAGGTTTTGCAAAGCTTTTGAGTTTAGAGGATTTAGAACCCGATGATCCTTTAGAAGATTTCATGGATGAAGATCCATCGGTTCGATTCTTCCAAAATTTTCGACGAAATTTCTTTACGATCCGCGCCAATTGTTCTTCAAAATCGGCAAAAGAGATTTCATCGTCGGAACTTGATTCGCTATCTTCTTCCTTTGTTGATTTGAATGCAATACCTGTAAGCTTAGAAGAAGACTTGGAAGAAACTTGATTAGTAGGAAAAGTCATTTCATAAGTTTGCAAAGCACCTACTAATTCCTCTACACTCATCTCATCCGGATGACTAACGGTTTCAATGGCGGTAACCTTTGCCCTAAACCGTTCCGGAAGAGTCCGAAGTATCTTTCTTACAATTTTCGACTCCGGGATCTTTTCTCCTAAATTAGCACATGTATTTATTACATCTTGAAGTCTAGTGTAATAATCTGTAAACAATTCATGCCCTTCCATATGAATAGAATCAAATTGACTTGTAAGCATCTGGAGCTTTTGAATTTTTACAAGATTAGTACCCTCATGTGTAATTTTGAGAATATCCCAAATTTCCTTCGCGGTTTCACACGCGGAAATTCTTGTGAACTCAGTCGAGGAAAGAGAATTAAATAAAGCGTTCATACCTTTCCCATTGTAAGAAGATCTTTCAAATTCCTCTTTGGACCATCTAGAGCGAGGTTTTGGGGTAGTAGAATTTCCTACTTCCTCAACAGGATGCACCCAACCGCATTCCACGGATTGCCATACTCGCTCATCAATTGCGATGAGAAAAGCTCTCATCCGCACTTTCCAATAAGCATAATTAGTCCCATCAAAAAGAGGAGGTCTATAAATATTACCACTTTCACCCATCAAGATAGATAAACCTAAAACCCGCTCTGATACCAATTGTAGAGTTATTATGGATCCACAAGGATCTAAATAGGTACTATCAAACAACTAGAGGGGGGGTGAATAGGTGTAATACTTAAAAACTCAATCTCAGTGCAAAATAAAAACCAATGCGGAAAATAAAAACAGCACACCGAGATTTACGTGGAAACTCCAATCCAGGAGAAAAACCACGGGACCAACACGCAATAACAATCCACTAAGAATAGAAGAATAACAAGGTGATTACCGACTCCACGGACTCAACCCCTCCTTCAGCTTCTTCGGACCTTGCGCTGACCGGTTGGATATCCGCGCAATAACAATCCCTAAGAAAAGAAGAATAACAAGGTGATTACCGTCTCCACGGATTTAACCCCTCCTTCAATTTCTTGGACCTCGCGCTCCACCGATTTTGCACGTCCACTGCTCACGTTCGAATCCACGAACGCACGCTTCGAATCCACGAAACGCCTTTAGCAAACCGAATCCACGATGCCACGTCGAATCCACGACGCAAACTCAGTCGATAAGAATATTGACTTCGATGGTGATCCTTTGCTTAGATTATCAATGAAGAACCGTAGAAGAAATCTCTAAGCAAAGATTAGATCAATTCGACAAAAGATATGTTCTTGAAAGAACCATCGAATTGACCTAAAAGAGGCTATAAAGAAGAACGATGAAAACCTAGCCTCTAGGGTTGCTCTCAAGAGTTTTATAAAAAGATCGGCCGTAGCTCCCACGTTTTTGAGAAACCCTAAACGTCTATTTATAGTTTAGAAACCTTTGGAAAGAGATAAGAATCAAAAACATACCTTATCTGGAAATTTTCAGGACGGCGATCCGGATCGGATTTACTGCGATCCGGATCATCGTAACGAGATTGACGATTCCAGAAATACCATGGTTCGGGATCCGGATCGCATTGCCCGATCCGGATCGTTCATACAAATCAGAAAACTTAACATTCGGGATCCAAATCGGAAATTGCATGGATCCGGATCGAAGTCTTGTATGAAGCAACAACCTTCGGGATCCGGATCGTTGGCTCTGATCCGGATCGTGAACAAGTCCGAACACCAGTTTTTGATTATTATGCAATTAAAAGTTCATCCAAGTGTTTCTACACTATAAGAAAGTATTCGGATCACCATAATTATTTAGTTAAACATACCTGATCCTCTTGAATACTTTCTTCTTGAGATTGATGTAACTGATCCACAATTCTTCAACTTCAATCTTCAAGACTCAAGACACTGGGTGTCAACTTGAGCTCTTGTTGAATCTTCTCTAAGTCTTTGATTGCTGATTGACAATTTGATCCCTTTAAGACTCTGACTCAACTCACTGACTTGACTCACGAAATATGCCAATACCAAAAAGCCGTAACATTTATAGCCTCTTTTAGGTCAATTCGATGGTTCTTTCAAGAACATATCTTTTGTCGAATTGATCTAATATTTGCTTAGAGATTTCTTCTACGGTTCCTCAATGAGAATCTAAGCAAAGGATCACCATCGAAGTCAATATTCTTATCGACTGAGTTTGCGTCGTGGATTCGACGTGGCATCGTGGATTCGGTGTGCTAAAGGCGTTTCGTGGATTCGAAACGTGTGCTCGTGGATTCGAGTGGCGTTCGTGGATTCGAACGTGTGCAGTGGACGTGCAAAATCGGTGGAGCGCGAGGTCCAAGAAATTGAAGGAGGGGTTAAATCCGTGGAGACGGTAATCACCTTGTTATTCTTCTTTTCTTAGGGATTGTTATTGCGTGGATATCCAACCGGTCAGCGCAAGGTCCGAAGAAGCTGAAGGAGGGGTTGAGTCCGTGGAGTCGGTAATCACCTTGTTATTCTTCTATTCTTAGTGGATTGTTATTGCGTGTTGGTCCCGTGGTTTTTCTCCTGGATTGGAGTTTCCACGTATATCTCGGTGTGCTGTTTTTATTTTCCGCATTGGTTTTTATTTTGCACTGAGATTGAGTTTTTAAGTATTACACCTATTCACCCCCCCTCTAGTTGTTTGATAGTACCTATTTAGATCCTTATTACATATAACCCAACAATTGGTATCAGAGAGGGTTTTAGGTTTATCTATCATGTTGGGTGAAAGTGGTAATATTTATAGACCTCCTCTTTTTGATGGGACTAATTGTGCTTATTGGAAAGTGCGGATGAGAGCTTTTCTCATCGCAATTGATGAGCGGGTATGGCAATCCGTGGAATACGGTTGGGTGCATCCTGTTGAGGAAGTAGGAAATTCTACTACCCCAAAACCTCGCTCTAGATGGTCCAAAGAGGAATTTGAAAGATCTTCTTACAATGGGAAAGGTATGAACGCTTTATTTAATTCTCTTTCCTCGACTGAATTTACAAGAATTTCCGCGTGTGAAACCGCGAAGGAAATTTGGGATATTCTCAAAATTACACATGAGGGTACTAATCTTGTAAAAATTCAAAAGCTCCAGATGCTTACAAGTCAATTTGACTCTATTCATATGGAAGAGCATGAATTGTTTACAGATTATTACACTAGACTTCAAGATGTAATTAATACATGTGCTAATTTAGGAGAAAAGATCCCGGAGTCGAAAATTGTAAGAAAGATACTTCGGACTCTTCCGGAACGGTTTAGGGCAAAGGTTACCGCCATTGAAACCGTTAGTCATCCGGATGAGATGAGTGTAGAGGAATTAGTAGGTGCTTTGCAAACTTATGAAATGACTTTTCCTACTAATCAAGTTTCTTCCAAGTCTTCTTCTAAGCTTACAGGTATTGCATTCAAATCCACAAAGGAAGAAGATAGCGAATCAAGTTCCGACGATGAAATCTCTTTTGCCGATTTTGAAGAACAATTGGCGCGGATCACAAAGAAATTTCGTCGGAAATTTTGGAAGAATCGAACCGATGGATCTTCATCCACGAAACCATCTAAAGGATCATCGGGTTCTAAATCCTCTTTCCTCAAAGGCGTTGCAAAACCTTCTAAAGAAAAAGAAAAATATGATTTCGAAGGGGAAATCCAATGCTATCGATGCAAAGGCTACGGCCATTTTTCAACGGATTGTCCTTCTAAGAAATCATACAAAAAGAAGGCTTTGCAAGCGAAAACTTGGGACGATTCTACTTCTAATGAATCGACCTCAAGTAAAGAGGAAAAAGTTGTTGCTTTTCATGCCTCTCAAATTCCCTCTTCTAATTTGTGTTTATCATCTTTAGTCACTGACTCTGCTCCTTTGATTTTGCATGAAACATCAACATCTAACGGAGAGTCATCAAGTGAGGGGGAGTCGGACGAAGAAGAACTCGTTGAGGCATACCAACAACTTCTTGCGGAATCAAAGAAGATGGCCAAGCATATCAAGAAGTTGAGGAAGCAACGACTCGAGAATCAAGACGAGAATCATGCTTTAAAGATCAAACTTCATGATCTCGAGGAGGAACGAGAGCTTTTATTGGATAATAATAAAATCCTCCAGGAAAAGATTAATCAATCGGAAATGATCGTTAATTCCCATATTAACAAGATTGATTTTCTAGAAAAACAGTTTGAGGAGATTCATGTCACCAACCAAGCATTGACCAAGCAAGTTCATGAACTCAAATCCGACATACAAAGGCTTTCAACCGTTCCCAAGAAACGAGATTGTATGTGGGGATTAGGTCAAACAAGCAAGGTTGGTTTGGGTTTCAAAAAGGACCAAACTGTGCATGCTTCAAGTTCCACAATGAAATTGAAAGGAAGAACTTGTCACCTATATGGACTTGAAGGACATTTGGTGAAGAATTGCCCGAAAAAGAGAAAGAAGAGTCCTTCGGCAACTTCATCTACGGAGCGAACTCAACGGAATCAAAAGACACATCAAGTCAAAGGAGTTCACTCAACCCACCAAAGGTTCGAGCCGCAATATCAATCATACAAGTGGATCACTACGAGGCAAAGACCTAAGGTGGACCAACTGTCAAAGCGGACAACCCCCGGCCACAACGAATCAAGACAACCCAAAATCCAGCGATTTTGGATTCGGAAAGGTGATATCTTTCCTTGTCTTAAGTTCTAAATAGCTTATGACTGTATGTAATGCTTTGATTGGTTTTCCCTTCATATCTTTCTTAATCTTTGCATTACATGTTTTTCAATGCTCTTCGTTTTTATGTTTTGTTTTTTAAACAAAAGGTTTTTAACGAACAAGTGCATTGAATGAAAAGGGTTTTCACTTTCAATCACTCCAATTTAATTTTATATGGATTATCAACTTTACTCCATAATCATAATCTTGAAGATACTTCATTATAGGAGTTTTTGATATTATAAGCATCAAATTTTAGAAATCATGTGTGATCTTTAGATGCTTAATCTATCTCGGTTGTGTGAGTTCTTTGTGATAAACGTGAGACAACCGATAGACTAAAATTTGGGATTTAATTCTTTCACGTAAGAGATTACATTCTTACAAGGGTATTGAAATGATTTGTAAAAGATGTGGAAAGAGTTACATCCGAAAGGAGTGTGAAAACTACCACCTCATGCTGGAAAGAGCTGCCACCCCGGTCAGTCCGGTTTGTGTGTGAAGCTACCACATGCTATGGATGCTTGATAGTATTTTATGAGAAAATCTTTAGTTGAAGCATTTGGAGATTCATATGCAAAGCTCTTATATTTTGAATAATCTCCTGGTTGGTATAAGGTGGGATAGTTGAAAGATGCTCAAAGAGCCACCCTTAGGTATTTTAGTGCTTATCTCAAATTTGAAAGGGTAAGAAATCAAATTGATGTCATTTGGAAATCTCTGTAAGTCATCTTTGTAAATCCGTTACATCTTGATAGACTTTGGATCTCAAGATTATTTTTGATGACTTGTGTTTGATGAATATAACATGAAAAACGGTTTATAATGTTTTACCTTTATTTTTCATGATTTTGGAGTAAATCTTTTTAATTTTGTGAAATTAATTGGATTGAATGACATCTGTGTGAATTCACTGTTTAAAGCACTTAAATTGATTTCTTGATGGAATACAAATCGGTATTTGAAAAGATTCTAAAATCTGGATTTGTTTCAAGAAATTATTTGATTTTTGCTTTCTGGTACAGGTACGGAATCTGCATTTTTGTTATATACCAGAACTGAGCTTTTATCTCTCTTTCTCTATGAACTAATATTGTTAGTGATTTCCTTTTGTCTAGTATGTTTACTGTTTGACAATTTGTGACAAAAAGGGGGAGAAGAGAAATGACGGAGATGAGATCATCAAGAAAGGATAAACGAAACGAAAATGGAAAAATGGGGGAGAACGGAAAATGATGATCATATCACAAAGGGGGAGAACATAGATGCTCAAGAACATGGAGATGCTCAAGATAGGGGGAGACAAAGAAAAAAGAAAAACAAAAGAACCAAAAGGAAGACGGATCAAATGCAGGATTCTAATTTCTAACGACTAACTTTTGATTTCGTTTGGAGTTTTGTTTTGCAGGAATTACATCACTTTAAGACTCCAAGTCCTAAGTCATAGAGTATGTTCTAGGACTGTTTGGTTCAAATGTAATTTTGTATTTATTGGATCTTTCACGCAAAGAAAATCAATGTTTTGGTGATGACATTGAGTTTCGATTTTTTGGTTTAAGATGAGTGACTTGAGCGCTTTTATGTATTTTTGGGCTTTGTCACGAAATTGCCAAAGGGGGAGATTGTTACGGCATTTTGGTGTTGGCATATTTCGTGAGTCAAGTCAGTGAGTTGAGTCGGAGTCTTAAAGGGATCAAATTGTCAATCAGCAATCAAAGACTTAGAAAAGATTCAACAAGAGCTCAAGTTGGCACTCAGTGTCTTGAGTCTTGAAGATTGAAGTTGAAGAATTGTGGATCAGTTACATCAATCTCAAGAAGAAAGTATTCAAGAGGATCAGGTATGTTTAACTAAATAATTGTGGTGATCCGAATACTTTCTTATAGTGTAGAAACACTTGGATGAACTTTTAATTGCATAATAATCAAAAACTGGTGTTCGGACTTGTTCAGGATCCGGATCAGAGCCAACGATCCGGATCCCGAAGGTTGTTGCTTCATACAAGACTTCGATCCGGATCCATGCAATTTCCGATCCGGATCCCGAATGTTAAGTTTTCTGATTTGTATGAACGATCCGGATCGGGCAATGCGATCCGGATCCCGAACCTTGGTATTTCTAGAATCGTCAATCTCGTTACGACGATCCGGATCGCAGTAAATCCGATCCGGATCGCCGTCCTGAAAATTTCCAGATAAGGTATGTTTTTGATTCTTATCTCTTTCCAAAGGTTTCTAAACTATAAATAGACGTTTAGGGTTTTGTAGCACTCGAGAAATTCAAGTGTGGTTGCGGGCGAGGAAGCAGATCTAAACCTTAGTGAATTGCATACCTGTGCGCGTATTGCACAGTTTACGGAGCACTAGGTCTGCCTTTCGGATCCGAGTCTGATCTCGAAAATCTGAAATCACTAGTGCGACCGTCTCGTCGAACCGATTGAAAATGATATAAACTGATTTTCGATCCGACGGTCGGATTGTTCAGAAACCAGTGAAGAAGCTTGTGGGGCCCACGACTTAAGTTGTGAATAGTAACCTCCTGATTTAATTCCCCACCGAGCGAACGTTAGCCGATTCACTGTCTGGAGTCCGAATCTAGCGATTCGGGTAGTCGATTGGAATGGCACCGCCGTTCTGAGCACAATGGCACTGACGGAATTCGCGTTTAGTGATCCGGGTGCATCGAAGTGCGTGCGTCACACTGCAACTTACAGAACTTTATGGCCCGAGATTTTATTCGAGCGCTGAATCAAGCAAGCAAATACGCTACTTGATAGGTCCCGACGAGCCGGACGTCGTGGCGAAGTCGGTTTCGCAATTTGACGAACCGTTCATCTCGAAATGCGTGAAATACGCCGGAAAAGCGGGTATCTTCGCAAAAATCTTAATATTTTATGTGTCAAATGCAATGAGGTTATTTGGAGAAGGACTTCTATGCATAAATGACCTACAGCTATGGACTGAATTGTAATGATCAAGGTTTAGAGGGACTAAGTTGCAAAGAAAGGGAAAATTCGCTATTAACACTATGCGTTAGTGCTAAGGGTTTGGAATCGGTTACAGAAGCAGTTACAACTGCTCATCCATGTTTCCCACTCCCCTCTGCCACGACCTCCATGCCCAGGAACCTCTCCCTTTATTGGATGGCCGGAGTGAGAGAGGGAGGGAGGGAGAAACTTTTAGTTAAGTGTTATTGGAGGAAGGATCACGAAGATCCTTGGGATTGCTTCTAGAGTATCCGGAGGTCTTCTGCATACCCCAGAACTCGAGACAAGGGAATTCGGGTGCGAGCCGTGGCCGCGCGACGCTGACCGGCGTCATCCCATCTTCCCCAACTCCGGTGAAGGTGAGGCTCCTTATCCTTTGGTTTTATTGGCCCAAGACCCATGGCAGAGTCTTTATGAGGTCTTTTAGACTTTCCCTGTCTAACCTCAAAGCCGGAGAACCGGCCGTTTGCCGGCGGTGAAGTTGCACCGCCGGAAAACCGGTAACTGCTCCGCCGCGGCCAAGCTTCGCAACCCGTGGTCCAAAAACAAAAATAAAATGATGGGTTGGGACTGTAGGACCAATAGGTCATCTCTGCAAAGTTTGAGGGTTTTTGGTTGAGTAACTACGCCGCAGTTCAAAACCCTAGTTTTTGGGTTTTTCCACCTCCGGCCGAGCTATGTGCTCCGGCGCCGGCGGGCCTCCCCACCTCCGGCCAAGTGGTCGAGGAGCACCCTGGGGGTGAGAGAGTTGCATCCATGCCTTTGCATGGCTTCCATGCAGCCTGGACAAAGCGCGGCCATGGATGACCCAAGATAGGGTCTTGTTGCGGTGGTCGGCCTTCCGGCCGTCGCCGGCATGCGGGGAGTGGTCGGGAAGCTTTCTGGGATCAAGTGGATCCCATCCATGCTATTGTATGGGCTCCAAGCAGCCTTGGTAAAAATCCACCATTAGAGGTGGAAGCTCAAACCGAGCTTTGCTCCGCCGCCGTCGCCGCCGTGTCCTGTCGCCGGGCACGGGTACAGGAAGCTTTGTGGGGACGAGTAGCACCTTTTGGTGCTGTTGGGAGAGGCTCAGGAACCAGTGATGGAAAATCACCATTAATGGTGCCCGAGCTTCATCTTCAACCTTGGTTCCCGGCCAACCGAGGGTGCAAGGTGACCCGAGCTTTAAAGTGAATGCTCATACTGCCCTATAGAATAATCCTATCCAAGTTAGGAGCTCCCAGAACCCCTTTTTGCGGGGTTGCAGCTTGGGTTTGGGAGACTAGTATGTTATAGGATTGTGCCCACCAAGTGCTTGATGTAATGCCTCAAAGAACTCGAAGTAGGTTTTAGCAAATTATGGGCATCCAGCAAAGTACCAGATTACTCCACATGATTCCATGAGCTTGATGCTCACTTCAGTTGCATGTTTGACTGTGTGGATCAATGTGTGGAGCCAAACTAAGCCATTCGAGAGCAAGGGGCTTGGATCTGCTTGATCCAGCAGTTCTGGGCTGCACTTTGGGCAAGCCCCTGTGTCCCTGAGGTGTCCTGAGCAAAATGCTCAAGTTATTTTGCAGTGGGCACTTGTAAATGCAAAGTTGTAGTGTTATCAAGCTCTAGGTTAGTTGGTTGGCCTAAGTCCTGTTCTGGGCTGTTTGCGAAGCCGCGACAGTGAGCTCCTAGCTAATTTGGGGTCACTGGACGCGATGCTCGCGTCGGATTTCGGTTTCGTTGAGCCGAAGAAACAAAAATGCATTTAAGCTATGTTAGAGAGGTATATTATGGCCCGAAGTTTTCCTCGGGTTCCGTGCTGCTGCAAATGGGTGAGCACGGTGTTCAGCGGGTCGAGTATCACTTACTGGAAGTGACGGTTCGTAAAAATAATATCCCAGTTAAGAGAACGAGCGAAAACGGCTCTTATTTTATTGTAAAAGTGCAATTGGGTAAAACCCTAGGGGTCAATTTGTAATTGTAGCCTGGTAGACTGCTGTACACAGTGAGTTAGAGGGATGGATATGAGAGAGAGTTTATTATTGACTCGTATCTATTATTCAGGTACTAGCAATCAGCCGCTAGCCAGTGAGCCTCCCAGCGGATTTCAGGATCGCTTGTGTTGAGGTGGGTTTACGGTCGAGGCAGAGTATTGTGTTGGTAAACCGAAAGGGACTTTTTATTGTTAATCGGTACTAACACTGACGGTTTCTATGATGTACTATATTACCCCGTGTTTTGGTTACTTATGCTCGAGTTGCGACACGCGCACCCGCGGTCTGGCCACCGCGAAGGGTGCTCTTTTCCGGAAAGGCGGTCTTCGACCCGTGTTACCCCACGAGGTGACGTAGTGGGGGCCCCCGTAGGTGTGGGGTTTGAGGCAGCGAGGTGCGAGCGGTGCGACCTGTCGGGATTGGATCCCGATGAGGTCAGGTGTGCGATCGCCGGGATTGGATCCCGATGCGGTCAGGTGTGCGACCGCCGGGATTGGATCCCGATGCGGTCAGGTGTTACAGGTGATACCGGGGTTGCAGGTGTTACAGGTGGTACAGGTGGTTGCGAGTTACCGTTACGAGTAGAGCGGTTGTTCCGGCTAGTCTTACTTTTGTGGCTTGGTATTACTTTACTGTTTTAGTACTATTCTTATGATAGTGTCGCTGACTACCCACTCTGTGACAGGTACCTCCAGGGGGTAGAGGTAGGCGACGGTGAGGCCGAGGTGGTAGCAGTCGGGCTGAGGGAGCCCTAGTATGCTGTATCATTTACTTTCTCTGCATTTCATTCAGAATTGTAGGTTATTGTGTGGTTCTCGATACCCTTGTGGGGTCGTGTGGATGTTGAGTACTTTCTTGCTGGTTATGCACTACTATTTCCGTTATTGTTCCCGTTGGGCCCGTTTTCTAAACCTTGTGGATTTATGCCGTTTTCCAATCTGTTTTCAAAACCTAAGGCCGTGTGGGCCTGTTTTCAAAACGGTGAGTTTATATTTTCAACTTGACTGGCCACGGGTATTGTTTAGTCTTCATGCACCATACTACTTCGAACTGTTGTGACTAAATGGGAAAATGATTGCTTATGTTCGACTATTGTAACAGCCGCGACGCCGTGCATATACAGAGGAGACTCTGCCCGATGTTCGAGTAAATCTGTATATGTGGCGGGTCTGGGCACGCGCCGGGGAAGGAGGTTTTTAAACAAACAAAAAAAAAAGATGTACGCCCTTTACGCGTATTTTGAGGTATCATTTCCGCTAAACAAAACCCCCGGGGCGTGACAGATTAAGATGGTATCAGAGACTTTGCTTTAATCACAACAGTGACGGCCCAACATCCACCGAGATATCACACTTAACTACGAATAAATGAAATGTGTGGGACGTAAGAGTGTAGGACGTGAGTGAACGTGGGGGAAAGGGGAATTTGTGTGATTTATTTGCACACGGTTTTCTTGGTATGTTGGGACTAATGTGTTTCCTTGGTGTGCACAGATAGAAGCCCGATTTTGGGTAGGTAACTGCTGCCGGACATGGACCTTGCGGCAGAGGCGAACCGCGTACTACGCAACCAACTGCGCGACGTGGCTGTGCAATTGCTAACTCTCGCGGAGCACGTGGGTATACTGACCCAGGAGCTCGAGAGTGTCGACCGCGCCCAGCACGACACCGGTGGTGTTAACCCCCGTGGGGTACCACCGACTGGCGTTTCCACCTTTCAGGGAGTGGTCAACTTGGCCATGCGCGCGGAACTAGAGCGTACACGGCGGGCACATCCCTACCCCGGCCCGACAAGGGGCCCCTACCAG
Source organism: Tillandsia leiboldiana (assembly GCA_029204045.2). Classification (NCBI taxonomy): domain Eukaryota; kingdom Viridiplantae; phylum Streptophyta; class Magnoliopsida; order Poales; family Bromeliaceae; genus Tillandsia; species Tillandsia leiboldiana. The sequence continues at coordinate 72,750 of JAQNDB010000420.1, read as the reverse complement.
GGCGGCAGAGCGACCAAGCGCCAGAGGAACGGGCCGAAACCCGGGCAGGCGATGAGGGAGGGACCTACACCACCGACGCCATGCGTCATTTGTGACGGTGCGCATCCCATGATGGATTGCCCTTGGCGGAATGAGCATTGCTTCCGGTGTGGCAGGCCGGGCCACACACGTTATGAGTGTCCCCGGAGGTCGGGCGTCACCAGACCCCCGGCACCGAGACCCGACGACCCACGCCTGACGGATTCTTCCGATACCGAGACCCCACCCCGCCACGTCAAACGTAGCTGGCCCAGAGGTTGTGGACGGACCTCCCCAGCCGCCCCGGGGAGCAGTGATGCAGAATCCTAGTGTTACGGCATTTTGGTATTGGCATATTTCGTGAGTCAAGTCAGTGAGTTGAGTCGGAGTCTTAAAGGGATCAAATTGTCAATCAGCAATCAAAGACTTAGAGAAGATTCAACAAGAGCTCAAGTTGACACTCAGTGTCTTGAATCTTGAAGATTGAAGTTGAAGAATTGTGGATCAGTTACATCAATCTCAAGAAGAAAGTATTCAAAAGGATCAGGTATGGTTAACTAAATAATTTTGGTGATCCGAATACTTTCTTATAGTATAGAAACACTTGGAAGAATTTTTAATTTCATAATAATCAAAAACTGGTGTTCGGACATGTTCAGGATCCGGATCAGGGCCAACGATCCGGATCCCGAAGGTTGTTGCTTCATACAAGACTTCGATCCGGATCCATGCAATTTCCGATCCGGATCCCGAATGTTAAGTTTTCGAATTTGTATGAACGATCCGGATCGGGCAATGCGATCCGGATCCCGAACCCTTGGTTTTCTGGAATCGTCAATCTCGTTACGACGATCCGGATCGCAGTAAATCCGATCCGGATCGCCGTCCTGAAAATTTCCAGATAAGGTAAGTTTTTGATTCTTATCTCTTTCCAAAGGTTTCTAAACTATAAATAGACACTTAGGGTTTCTCAAAAACGCGGGAGCTACGGCCGATCAATTTATAAAACACTTGAGAGCAACCCTAGAGGCTAGGTTTTTATCGATCTTCTTCATAGCCTCTTTTAGGTCAATTCGATGGTTCTTTCAAGAACATATCTTTTGTCGAATTGATCTAATTTTTGCTTAGAGATTTCTTCTACGGTTCCTCAATGAGAATCTAAGCAGAGGATCACCATCGAAGTCAATATTCTTATCGACTGAGTTTGCGTCGTGGATTCGACGTGGCATCGTGGATTCGGTGTGCTAAAGGCGTTTCGTGAATTCGAAGCGTGCGTTCGTGGATTCGAACGTGAGCAGTGGACGGGCAAAACGGTGGAGCGCGAGGTCCAAGAAATTGAAGGAGGGGTTAAATCCGTGGAGACGGTAATCACCTTGTTATTCTTCTTTTCTTAGGGATTGTTATTGCGTGGATATCCAACCGGTCAGCGCAAGGTCCGAAGAAGCTGAAGGAGGGGTTTGAGTCCGTGGAGTCGGTAATCACCTTGTTATTCTTCTATTCTTAGTGGATTGTTATTGCGTGTTGGTCCCGTGGTTTTTCTCCTGGATTGGAGTTTCCACGTATATCTCGGTGTGCTGTTTTTATTTTCCGCATTGGTTTTTATTTTGCACTGAGATTGAGTTTTTAAGTATTACACCTATTCACCCCCCCTCTAGTTGTTTGATAGTACCTATTTAGATCCTTTGGGATTCATAACTCTACAATTGGTATCAGAGAGGGTTTTAGGTTTATCTATCTTGATGGGTGAAAGTGGTAATATTTATAGACCTCCTCTTTTTGATGGGACTAATTATGCTTATTGGAAAGTGCGGATGAGAGCTTTTCTCATCGCAATTGATGAGCGAGTATGGCAATCCGTGGAATGCGGTTGGGTGCATCCTGTTGAGGAAGTAGGAAATTCTACTACCCCAAAACCTCGCTCTAGATGGTCCAAAGAGGAATTTGAAAGATCTTCTTACAATGGGAAAGGTATGAACGCTTTATTTAATTCTCTTTCCTCGACTGAGTTCACAAGAATTTCCGCGTGTGAAACCGCGAAGGAAATTTGGGATATTCTCAAAATTACACATGAGGGTACTAATCTTGTAAAAATTCAAAAGCTCCAGATGCTTACAAGTCAATTTGACTCTATTCATATGGAAGGGCATGAATTGTTTACAGATTATTACACTAGACTTCAAGATGTAATAAATACATGTGCTAATTTAGGAGAAAAGATCCCGGAGTCGAAAATTGTAAGAAAGATACTTCGGACTCTTCCGGAACGGTTTAGGGCAAAGGTTACCGCCATTGAAACCGTTAGTCATCCGGATGAGATGAGTGTAGAGGAATTAGTAGGTGCTTTGCAAACTTATGAAATGACTTTTCCTACTAATCAAGTTTCTTCCAAGTCTTCTTCTAAGCTTACAGGTATTGCATTCAAATCAACAAAGGAAGAAGATAGCGAATCAAGTTCCGACGATGAAATCTCTTTTGCCGATTTTGAAGAACAATTGGCGCGGATCGTAAAGAAATTTCGTCAAAAATTTTGGAAGAATCGAACCGATGGATCTTCATCCATGAAATCTTCTAAAGGATCATCGGGTTCTAAATCCTCTAAACTCAAAAGCTTTGCAAAACCTTCTAAAGAAAAAGAAAAAGATGATTTCGAAGGGGAAATCCAATGCTATCGATGCAAAGGCTACGGCCATTTTTCAATGGATTGTCCTTCTAAGAAATCATATAAAAAGAAGGCTTTGCAAGCGAAAACTTGGGACGATTCTACTTCTAACGAATCGACCTCAAGTATAGAGGAAAAAATCGTTGCTTCTCATGCCTCTCATTTTCCCTCTTCTAATAATTGTTTATCATCATTAGTCACTAACTCTACTCCTTTGATTTTGTATGAAACATCAACAACCGGCGGAGAGTCATCAAGTGAGGGGGAGTCGGACGAGGAAGAACTCGTTGAGGCATATCAACAACTTCTTGCGGAATCTAAGAAGATGGCCAAACATATCAAGAAGTTGAGAAAGCAACGACTTGAAGATCAAGACGAGAATCATGCTTTAAAGATCAAACTTCATGATCTCGAGGAGGAACGAGAGCTTTTATTGGATAATAATAAAATCCTCCAAGAAAAGATAAATCAATCGGAAACGGTCGTTAATTCCCATATTAACAAGATTGATTTTCTTGAAAAGCAGTTTGAGGAAATACATGTCACCAATCAAGCATTGACCAAGCAAGTTCATCAACTTAAATCCGACATACAAAGGATTTCAACCGGTTCCAAGAAACTTGAATGTATGTCCGGATTAGGTCAAACAAGCAAGGTTGGTTTGGGATTCAAAAAGAACCAAACTGTGAATGCTTCAAGTTCCACAATGAAATTGAAAGGAAGAACTTGTCACCTATGTGGACTTGAAGGACATTTGGTGAAGAATTGCCCGAAAAAGAGAAAGAAGAGTCCTTCGGCAACTTCATCTACGGAGCGAACTCAACGGAATCAAAAGACACATCAAGTCAAAGGAGTTCACTCAACCCACCAAAGGTCCGAGCCACAACATCAATCATTCAAGTGGATCACTGCGAGGCAAAGACCTAAGGTGGATCAACAGTCAAAGCGGACAACCCCCGGCCACAACGAATCAAGACAACCCAAAATCCAGCGATTTTGGATTCGGAAAGGTGATATCTTTCCTTGTCTTAAGTTCTAAATAGCTTATGACTGTATGTAATGCTTTGATTAGTTTTCCTTTCATATTTTTCTTAATCTTTGCATTACATGTTTCTCAATGCTCTTCGTTTTTATACTTTGTTTTTGAACAAAAGGGTTTTTACTGAACAAGTGCATTGAATAAAAAGGGCTTCACTTTTATTCACTCCAAATTAATTTTATTTGGATTATCAACTTTACTCCTTAATCATAATCTTGAAGATACTTCATTATAGGAGTTTTTGATTTTATAAGCATCAAATTTTAGAAATCATGTGTGATCTTTAGATGCTTAATCTATCTCGGTTGTGTGAATTCATTGTGATAAACGTGAGACAACCGATAGACTAAAATTTGGGATTTAATTCTTTCACGTAAGAGATTGCATTCTTTCAAGGGTATTGAAATGATTTGCAAAAGATGTGGAAAGAGTTACATCCGAAAGGAGTGTGAAAACTACCACCACATGTAGGAAAGAGCTGCCACCCCGGTCGTCCGGTTTGTGTGTGAAGCTACCACATGTTATGGATGCTTGATAGTATTTTATGAGAAAATCTTTAGTTGAAGCATTTGGAGATTTATATGCAAAACTCTTATATTTTGAACAATCTCCTGGTTGGTATAAGGTGGGATAGTTGAAAGATGCTCAAAGAGCCACCCTTAGGTATTTTAGTGCTTATCTCAATTTGAAAGGGTAGAATTCAAGATTGATGTCGTTTGGAAATCTCCGTATGTCATCTTTGTAAATCCGTTACATCTTGATAGACTTTGGATCTCAAGATTATTTTTGATGACTTGTGTTTGATGAATATAACATGAAAAACGGTTTATAATGTTTTACCTTTATTTTTCATGATTTTGGAGTAAATCTTTTTAATTTTGTGAAATTAATTGGATTGAATGACATCTGTGTGAATTCACTGTTTAAAGCACTTAAATTGATTTCTTGATGGAATACAAATCGGTATTTGAAAAGATTCTAAAATCTGGATTTGTTTCAAGAAATTATTTAATTTTTGCTTTCTGGTACCGGTACGCAATCTGCATTTTTGTTATATATACCAGAACTGAGCTTTTATCTCTCTTTCTCCATGAACTAATTTTGTTAGTAATTTCCTTTTGTCTAGTATGTTCACTGTTTGACAATTTGTGACAAAAAGGGGGAGAAGAGAAATGATGGAGATGAGATCATCAAGAGAGGACAAACGAAACGAAAATGGAAAAATGGGGGAGAACGGAAAATGATGATCGTACCACAAAGGAGGAGAACATAGATGCTCAAGAACATGGAGAACATGTTAGAGATGCTCAAGATAGGGGGAGACAAAGAAAGGTTGAAAGAGCTGGGAAAAACAAAAGAACCAAAGGATGAATCAAATGTAGGATTTTAATTTCTAACGACTGACGTTTGATTTTGTTTGGAGTTTTGTTTTGCAGGAATTACATCACTTTAAGACTCCAAGTCCTAAGTCATAGAGTATGTTCTAGGACTGTTTGGTTCAAATGTAATTTTGTATTTATTGGATCTTTCACGCAAAGAAAATTAATGTTTTGGTGATAACATTGAATTTCGATTTTTGGTTTAAGATAAGTGACTTGAGCGCTTTTATGTATTTTGGGTTTTGTCACGAAATTGCCAAAGGGGGAGATTGTTACGGCATTTTGGTATTGGCATATTTCGTGAGTCAAGTCAGTGAGTTGAGTCGGAGTCTTAAAGGGATCAAATTGTCAATCAGCAATCAAAGACTTAGAGAAGATTCAACAAGAGCTCAAGTTGACACTCAGTGTCTTGAATCTTGAAGATTGAAGTTGAAGAATTGTGGATCAGTTACATCAATCTCAAGAAGAAAGTATTCAAAAGGATCAGGTATGGTTAACTAAATAATTTTGGTGATCCGAATACTTTCTTATAGTATAGAAACACTTGGAAGAATTTTTAATTTCATAATAATCAAAAACTGGTGTTCGGACATGTTCAGGATCCGGATCAGGGCCAACGATCCGGATCCCGAAGGTTGTTGCTTCATACAAGACTTTGATCCGGATCCATGCAATTTCCGATCCGGATCCCGAATGTTAAGTTTTCTGATTTGTATGAACGATCCGGATCGGGCAATGCGATCCGGATCCCGAACCCTTGGTTTTCTGGAATCGTCAATCTCGTTACGACGATCCGGATCGCAGTAAATCCGATCCGGATCGCCGTCCTGAAAATTTCCAGATAAGGTAAGTTTTTGATTCTTATCTCTTTCCAAAGGTTTCTAAACTATAAATAGACACTTAGGGTTTCTCAAAAACGCGGGAGCTACGGCCGATCAATTTATAAAACACTTGAGAGCAACCCTAGAGGCTAGGTTTTTATCGATCTTCTTCATAGCCTCTTTTAGGTCAATTCGATGGTTCTTTCAAGAACATATCTTTTGTCGAATTGATCTAATCTTTGCTTAGAGATTTCTTCTACGGTTCCTCAATGAGAATCTAAGCAGAGGATCACCATCGAAGTCAATATTCTTATCGACTGAGTTTGCGTTGTGGATTCGACGTGGCATCGTGGATTCGGTGTGCTAAAGGCGTTTCGTGAATTCGAAGCGTGCGTTCGTGGATTCGAACGTGAGCAGTGGACGGGCAAAACGGTGGAGCGCGAGGTCCAAGAAATTGAAGGAGGGGTTAAATCCGTGGAGACGGTAATCACCTTGTTATTCTTCTTTTCTTAGGGATTGTTATTGCGTGGATATCCAACCGGTCAGCGCAAGGTCCGAAGAAGCTGAAGGAGGGGTTTGAGTCCGTGGAGTCGGTAATCACCTTGTTATTCTTCTATTCTTAGTGGATTGTTATTGCGTGTTGGTCCCGTGGTTTTTCTCCTGGATTGGAGTTTCCACGTATATCTCGGTGTGCTGTTTTTATTTTCCGCATTGGTTTTTATTTTGCACTGAGATTGAGTTTTTAAGTATTACACCTATTCACCCCCCCTCTAGTTGTTTGATAGTACCTATTTAGATCCTTTGGGATTCATAACTCTACACCTAGAACAGGTATATATATATATTTTTCTTCCCTTTGTGGTTTTTCTTTGGTTAGGCATCGATTCCCATCTTCCGTTTCTGTCTTTTTCTTCCTCCGCGTACTGTACGGTTGTGTCGGGGGGGGGGGGGGGGGGGGGAGGGTTATATAGGATAGGAGTGGGGTTACTCCCCTAGTCCGCCTGAGGAGTTGTGAACGCTAGATAGGAATCCCTTACAAGTGTTTTGAGGAGAGAACCCTACCTAGTTTGTTGGTCTGTTCAAAACCCCGGAGGAGGAACTTCGCGGGAGTAGCCACTACCGCGACTGTAGCAGACAAGGTGTCACCACCCCCGACGACGACATCAGAAGCGGTGTTTTGAATTACTGAAGGATTATGACCTAACGATCCAATATCACCCCGGGAAAGCAAACGTGGTAGCGGACGTTTTGAGCAGGAAGGGGCGATTGTAGGAAGGATCGGTAGGTACGAGGACTGAACAGAGCAACTTGATCGTGAAATTTTCACGACTAGGGTTGGAAGTAGTGCCAGCAGGCACGGTTGTGCAACTTCTAACTCTGATGGTCAAACCAACACTGTTAGAAAAGATTCGAGAGGAACAGCAGGCGGACTCGCACTTACAGCTCGTAAAAGACAAGATCTCACCGGATCAGGAAGGGGACTTTTCATTGGAAGGCGATGACACCCTACGGTTCCGCGGGCGAATTTGTGTGCCGGATACCCCGGAATTGAAGAAGGAAATTCTGTCCAAAGCACACAGCGCCCCTTATGCAGCGCATCCAGGAGGCACAAAGATGTACAGGGACCTCAAGCAGACCTTCTGATGGCCCAAGATGAAGAGGGATGTAACGCAATTTGTAGCTCATTGCCTGGAGTGTCAACAAATAAAGGCCGAACGTCAACGCCCGGCAGGGAAACTGCAATCTCTCCTGGTGCCAGAGAGAAACGAGCGGATCAGGAGGGGCGCGAAGCCTTTTGGGAGCGCAAGTCGGACATGTTTGGGCCCTTTCCCCACTTATTGGATTCATGGTGTATTTAAGTTTCGGGGATGAAACTTCTTTTCAGGTGTGAGTGATGTAGCACTCGAGAAATTCAAGTGTGGTTGCGGGCGAGGAAGCAGATCTAAACCTTAGTGAATTGCATACCGGTGCGCGTATTGCACAGTTTACGGAGCACTAGGTCTGCCTTTCGGATCCGAGTCTGATCTCGAAAATCTGAAATCACTAGTGCGACCGTCTCGTCGAACCGATTGAAAATGATATAAACTGATTTTCGATCCGACGGTCGGATTGTTCAGAAACCAGTGAAGAAGCTTGTGGGGCCCACGACTTAAGTCGTGAATAGTAACCTCCTGATTTAATTCCCCACCGAGCGAACGTTAGCCGATTCACTGTCTGGAGTCCGAATCTAGCGATTCGGGTAGTCGATTGGAATGGCACCGCCGTTCTGAGCACAATGGCACTGACGGAATTCGCGTTTAGTGATTCGGGTGCATCGAAGTGCGTGCGTCACACTGCAACTTACAGAACTTTATGGCCCGAGATTTTATTCGAGCGCTGAATCAAGCAAGCAAATACGCTACTTGATAGGTCCCGACGAGCCGGACGTCGTGGCGAAGTCGGTTTCGCAATTTGACGAACCGTTCATCTCGAAATGCGTGAAATACGCCGGAAAAGCGGGTATCTTCGCAAAAATCTTAATATTTTATGTGTCAAATGCAATGAGGTTATTTGGAGAAGGACTTCTATGCATAAATGACCTACAGTTATGGACTGAATTGTAATGATCAAGGTTTAGAGGGACTAAGTTGCAAAGAAAGGGAAAATTCGCTATTAACACTATGCGTTAGTGCTAAGGGTTTGGAATCGGTTACAGAAGCAGTTACAACTGCTCATCCATGTTTCCCACTCCCCTCTGCCACGACCTCCATGCCCAGGAACCTCTCCCTTTATTGGATGGCCGGAGTGAGAGAGGGAGGGAGGGAGAAACTTTTAGTTAAGTGTTATTGGAGGAAGGATCACGAAGATCCTTGGGATTGCTTCTAGAGTATCCGGAGGTCTTCTGCATACCCCAGAACTCGAGACAAGGGAATTCGGGTGCGAGCCGTGGCCGCGCGACGCTGACCGGCGTCATCCCATCTTCCCCAACTCCGGTGAAGGTGAGGCTCCTTATCCTTTGGTTTTATTGGCCCAAGACCCATGGCAGAGTCTTTATGAGGTCTTTTAGACTTTCCCTGTCTAACCTCAAAGCCGGAGAACCGGCCGTTTGCCGGCGGTGAAGTTGCACCGCCGGAAAACCGGTAACTGCTCCGCCGCGGCCAAGCTTCGCAACCCGTGGTCCAAAAACAAAAATAAAATGATGGGTTGGGACTGTAGGACCAATAGGTCATCTCTGCAAAGTTTGAGGGTTTTTGGTTGAGTAACTACGCCGCAGTTCAAAACCCTAGTTTTTGGGTTTTTCCACCTCCGGCCGAGCTATGTGCTCCGGCGCCGGCGGGCCTCCCCACCTCCGGCCAAGTGGTCGAGGAGCACCCTGGGGGTGAGAGAGTTGCATCCATGCCTTTGCATGGCTTCCATGCAGCCTGGACAAAGCGCGGCCATGGATGACCCAAGATAGGGTCTTGTTGCGGTGGTCGGCCTTCCGGCCGTCGCCGGCATGCGGGGAGTGGTCGGGAAGCTTTCTGGGATCAAGTGGATCCCATCCATGCTATTGTATGGGCTCCAAGCAGCCTTGGTAAAAATCCACCATTAGAGGTGGAAGCTCAAACCGAGCTTTGCTCCGCCGCCGTCGCCGCCGTGTCCTGTCGCCGGGCACGGGTACAGGAAGCTTTGTGGGGACGAGTAGCACCTTTTGGTGCTGTTGGGAGAGGCTCAGGAACCAGTGATGGAAAATCACCATTAATGGTGCCCGAGCTTCATCTTCAACCTTGGTTCCCGGCCAACCGAGGGTGCAAGGTGACCCGAGCTTTAAAGTGAATGCTCATACTGCCCTATAGAATAATCCTATCCAAGTTAGGAGCTCCCAGAACCCCTTTTTGCGGGGTTGCAGCTTGGGTTTGGGAGACTAGTATGTTATAGGATTGTGCCCACCAAGTGCTTGATGTAATGCCTCAAAGAACTCGAAGTAGGTTTTAGCAAATTATGGGCATCCAGCAAAGTACCAGATTACTCCACATGATTCCATGAGCTTGATGCTCACTTCAGTTGCATGTTTGACTGTGTGGATCAATGTGTGGAGCCAAACTAAGCCATTCGAGAGCAAGGGGCTTGGATCTGCTTGATCCAGCAGTTCTGGGCTGCACTTTGGGCAAGCCCCTGTGTCCCTGAGGTGTCCTGAGCAAAATGCTCAAGTTATTTTGCAGTGGGCACTTGTAAATGCAAAGTTGTAGTGTTATCAAGCTCTAGGTTAGTTGGTTGGCCTAAGTCCTGTTCTGGGCTGTTTGCGAAGCCGCGACAGTGAGCTCCTAGCTAATTTGGGGTCACTGGACGCGATGCTCGCGTCGGATTTCGGTTTCGTTGAGCCGAAGAAACAAAAATGCATTTAAGCTATGTTAGAGAGGTATATTATGGCCCGAAGTTTTCCTCGGGTTCCGTGCTGCTGCAAATGGGTGAGCACGGTGTTCAGCGGGTCGAGTATCACTTACTGGAAGTGACGGTTCGTAAAAATAATATCCCAGTTAAGAGAACGAGCGAAAACGGCTCTTATTTTATTGTAAAAGTGCAATTGGGTAAAACCCTAGGGGTCAATTTGTAATTGTAGCCTGGTAGACTGCTGTACACAGTGAGTTAGAGGGATGGATATGAGAGAGAGTTTATTATTGACTCGTATCTATTATTCAGGTACTAGCAATCAGCCGCTAGCCAGTGAGCCTCCCAGCGGATTTCAGGATCGCTTGTGTTGAGGTGGGTTTACGGTCGAGGCAGAGTATTGTGTTGGTAAACCGAAAGGGACTTTTTATTGTTAATCGGTACTAACACTGACGGTTTCTATGATGTACTATATTACCCCGTGTTTTGGTTACTTATGCTCGAGTTGCGACACGCGCACCCGCGGTCTGGCCACCGCGAAGGGTGCTCTTTTCCGGAAAGGCGGTCTTCGACCCGTGTTACCCCACGAGGTGACGTAGTGGGGGCCCCCGTAGGTGTGGGGTTTGAGGCAGCGAGGTGCGAGCGGTGCGACCTGTCGGGATTGGATCCCGATGAGGTCAGGTGTGCGACCGCCGGGATTGGATCCCGATGCGGTCAGGTGTGCGACCGCCGGGATTGGATCCCGATGCGGTCAGGTGTTACAGGTGATACCGGGGTTGCAGGTGTTACAGGTGGTACAGGTGGTTGCGAGTTACCGTTACGAGTAGAGCGGTTGTTCCGGCTAGTCTTACTTTTGTGGCTTGGTATTACTTTACTGTTTTAGTACTATTCTTATGATAGTGTCGCTGACTACCCACTCTGTGACAGGTACCTCCAGGGGGTAGAGGTAGGCGACGGTGAGGCCGAGGTGGTAGCAGTCGGGCTGAGGGAGCCCTAGTATGCTGTATCATTTACTTTCTCTGCATTTCATTCAGAATTGTAGGTTATTGTGTGGTTCTCGATACCCTTGTGGGGTCGTGTGGATGTTGAGTACTTTCTTGCTGGTTATGCACTACTATTTCCGTTATTGTTCCCGTTGGGCCCGTTTTCTAAACCTTGTGGATTTATGCCGTTTTCCAATCTGTTTTCAAAACCTAAGGCCGTGTGGGCTTGTTTTCAAAACGGTGAGTTTATATTTTCAACTTGACTGGCCATGGGTATTGTTTAGTCTTCATGCACCATACTACTTCGAACTGTTGTGACTAAATGGGAAAATGATTGCTTATGTTCGACTATTGTAACAGCCGCGACGCCGTGCATATACAGAGGAGACTCTGCCCGATGTTCGAGTAAATCTGTATATGTGGCGGGTCTGGGCACGCGCCGGGGAAGGAGGTTTTTAAACAAACAAAAAAAAAAGATGTACGCCCTTTACGCGTATTTTGAGGTATCGTTTCCGCTAAACAAAACCCCCAGGGCGTGACAGGTTTCTCAAAAACGTGGGAGCTACGACCGATCTTTTTATAAAACTCTTGAGAGCAACCCTAGAGGCTAGGTTTTTATCGATCTTCTTTATAGCCTCTTTTAGGTCAATTCGATGGTTCTTTCAAGAACATATCTTTTGTCGAATTGATCTAATCTTTGCTTAGAGATTTCTTCTACGGTTCCTCAATGAGAATCTAAGCAAAGGATCACCATCGAAGTCAATATTCTTATCGACTGAGTTTGCGTCGTGGATTCGACGTGGCATCGTGGATTCGGTGTGCTAAAGGCGTTTCGTGGATTCGAAACGTGTGCTCGTGGATTCGAGTGGCGTTCATGGATTCGAACGTGTGCAGTGGACGTGCAAAATCGGTGGAGCGCGAGGTCCAAGAAATTGAAGGAGGGGTTAAATCCGTGGAGACGGTAATCACCTTGTTATTCTTCTTTTCTTAGGGATTGTTATTGCGTGGATATCCAACCGGTCAGCGCAAGGTCCGAAGAAGCTGAAGGAGGGGTTGAGTCCGTGGAGTCGGTAATCACCTTGTTATTCTTCTATTCTTAGTGGATTGTTATTGCGTGTTGGTCCCGTGGTTTTTCTCCTGGATTGGAGTTTCCACGTATATCTCGGTGTGCTGTTTTTATTTTCCGCATTGGTTTTTATTTTGCACTGAGATTGAGTTTTTAAGTATTACACCTATTCACCCCCCCTCTAGTTGTTTGATAGTACCTATTTAGATCCTTATTACATATAACCCAACAGATTGGCGGGTCTGTTGGCGTGCCCGAACCGTACAAATTGTCGGTCCCGGGTCGTGACATGAAGTGATCAAATTGTCAATCAGCAATCGAAGACTTAGAGAAGATTCAACAAGAGCTCAAGTTGACACTCAGTGTTTTGAGTTTTGAAGATTGAAGTAGAAGAATTGTGGATCATATAAATCAATCTCAAGGAAAATGGATTCGGAATGATGATGTACGTTTAACTAAATAATTTTGGTGATCCAAATACATTTGAGTAGTTTAGAAACACTTGGATAAGTTTTCATTGCATAAAAGTCAAAAACAGTTTTTTCAGGAAATCCGTTCAGGACTGGAAATGCTGTTCAGGACTGTTTTGCTAATCCAGTCCGGACCTTGGATTCCAATCCGGACCCCGAACCTTGTTTTTTCAGGAATTGCTGAAAAAAGACAACAGTCCTGAACCAGTCCGGACCGCCGTGCGGAAAAAATTCTGTTAAGTCAGTTTTTGATGCTTATCTCTTTCCAAAGGTTTCTAACCTATAAATAGACACTTAGGGTTTCTCAAGAACTACCGATTAATTTATAAAACACTTGAGAGCAACCCTAGAGGCTAGGTTTTTATCGTTCTTCTTTATAGCCTCTTTTAGGTCAATTCGACGGTTCTTCCAAGATCTATCTTTTGTCGAATTGATCTAGTCTTTGCTTAGAGATTTCTTCTATGGTTCCTCAATGATAATCTAAGCAAAGGATCACCATCGATGCTTTTATCAAGTTTGCGTAGTGGATTCGACGTAGCATCGTGGATTCGATGTGTTGAAGGCGTTTCGTGGATTCGAAACGTGTGCTCGTGGATTCGAGTGGCGTTTGTGGATTTGAACGTGTGCAGTGGACGTGCAATCGGTGGAGCGCAAGATCCGAAGAAGTTGAAGGGGGGTTTGAGTCCGTGGAGTCGGTAATCACCTTGTTATTCTTCTTTTCTTAGTGGATTGTTATTGCGTGTTGGTCCCGTGGTTTTTCTCCTGGATTGGAGTTTCCACGTATATCTCGGTGTGCTATTTTTATTTTCCGCATTGATTTTTATTTTGCACTGAGATTGGTTTTATAAGTATTACACCTATTCACCCCCCTCTAGTTGTTTGATAGTACTTATTTAGATCCTTGTGGATCCTTAAATATATTAAAAACTAACAAGACTAGTTGTTTGATAGTACCTATTTAGATCCGTGTGGATCCTTAATATATAAAAAACCAACAGCGCGGAGCAGGGCAGCGCTGCACCGGGTCCAGGCGGACGGGCGCATGGTCGGTGCACGAGCTGTGCACCGGGCACCGCTCGCGCCCATGCATGCGCGTGGCGCGCGCGCGCGAGTGGGTCGGGCCGTGCTGGCGCCCGCACCCGTGGACGCGTGGAGCGGCACTGCAGGCTGGGTTCGGGAGGAGTGGCGCGGCGCCTGCGCGCCACGTGGCCGTGTCGGAGCGGGGTCGGTCCGACCTTCTGTCACGCCCCGGGGTCGAAACTGCGACCCGGGCTCGCCAACAGATCCGCCGTCGACACGGGAAGCCCCGCACCGACGAAGCGTCTAACATGCAAAAGATAGAACTACAGCTACAAAGATATCAGAGCGGAAAATAAAAGCTGTAATATAAAATCAAACTACTAATAAGCTGAAAATAAATACAAAGTTCATCTCCCAAAATCCTAAATAATACAAGGTCAGATACAAATAAAAATCCACCTATACAACATCTATGAAACCGAAAAGGGAGATAACTAAAACTGGAAATATAACAAGAAACAGTGAATCCCACAGTCCGGGATGGTACATCTACCTCACTCTAAAGAAACTATGCATGTAGGGAACTATCTCACGACTCCCTGTCCTCGGTCCGTCGCGGGCAAGAACGGAAGGAAAAGCCTCAGCAACCTGTCACTGACAGAGGGTGTGAGAACTACATCCTACAGTAGTTCTCAGTGGGTACCGTTTCCAAGACCCACGGTCTGCCCACTAAGTCTACTAGAGGCATAAGATAACGGAAAAAGATTGTGATAATGAAAACTAAGCTGGAAAAGTATCTACAGCTATCATGCCTCTATCTACTATGCTCAAAAGGGAAAAACACAGATGATGGTATGCCTCCACTCGCTACTGCTAATATGTCTCAAATACCATGCTCAATGGAAACTCTACTAAGACACATGCTATGCAACCACTCACTCAGAGTAACCCAAATCTCGGTGACTGCCACATCGGGTCCAGTCAAGCCTGCGCCCCCTGGTGTATCAACCAGGGCGTCCCATCGGACTATCTCAGTATCACGCAAAGCGACCTCTAGTGTATCAACTAGGCGCATCATCATCATCGCATCCGGAGCGTAACTCGTGCGGAGCGACCCCACCGAGCTCAAGCTTGTCTCATCTGGCAAAAGTGGCACATGCAGGTTATGATCCACGATCAAACAGATCGGAAACTCGAACACCCAAATAACCATCACTCAGTCGGAGAACCCTCCACGACTCAACCTCAGAAAGCTAACCCACTAAAAGAAAGTACACTACCACTGGGACCGCCGTCAGCCCAAACGGCTCCCAAAACGACACCCCACTCATAGACGAGAAGAACCATCTGATGCAGCAAGGGTTCGAGAATCTCGTTAGGCCGGTGCCTAGAACCCCAATCAAACAAGAACAGACTCTAGGCTTAGCCTATCGAAGTTCTCGATCCCTTACCGTTCAGGGATTCGGCTCCCTCGGTTAAAGTGGGAAACCAACACAACATGCTAAACTCACGGGTTGGAGATGCTCTACAACCAAATAGCGGAGGGTCCGAAAACCCCGGGAGACTAATACCTACGACCCCAATCAAACAAGAACAGGCTATAGGTGTAGCCTCCCGTTACTTTCGACCCCAGAAGGAAATCAGCCCTTAGAACCCAAATCACTCACCCCTGTCGGGTGAGGAGCAATTTAGGAGAAAAGATGACCTTTATTATAAAATACCGTCTTGAATTGAGAAAACCAACTTTTATAGATTTTAGTTCTTGAGAAAATCAGTTAAAAATAAGTTATTTTCCGGACTCCAAAGGGTTAATGCCCCCGCCCAATCTAACAAGAACAGGCTTCGGCGACCCCTAGAAATTCGGAAGGAAAAACACTGGTTTACTAAAATCATGAGTGTCCAAAAACATTCTGGGTTCAAGGTCCTGATAACACACGCTCACCACGATCACAACTTGGTGGTGACAACCAAACAGAGAAATACCCGAAGATCCGGGACCACCGTTTACCCAAAACGGTTCCCAAACACTAACTCTGGCCTAACACAGCTACCAGACCCCACTCAGCTCCCAGGCCCGAGTGCAACATACGTCCCACAATGTCCTGACCACTCGGCCCACTGCCCGGGCGAGGAACTCTATGTCCAGAAAGAAATGCAATGTGTGAGATATCTAAAGCATAAAAGAACCTAGCCCAGATTAAGGTTCTCTACAGGTCTGGTTAAACACATGTAACATATGACAGGGGTGCTAGTCAAGGTTCCAATAATACACTATTTCTAGCATGCTGAAACCTATCATAATAGAATTAGAGAGAAGTCCGCAGACTTGGAGAAACATCCAACCCACCTGGAACACTTTCCGCAGGCAAACACTGAAGTCGGTGAAGTGCCGGATCCTCAAACTGACGAAACCTCGAAAATCGTGCCACGTGCGCGCACTGCCGTGAATCACGAAAAAATCCCCCGGAAGCTCAAATAAATTCCCTTGAGTCCTCACAAGAATCCGCGCGCAGCCGGCTCACTCCACGGCCAAAACACAGAGCAACAGGGGCTCAAGTACACCACAACACCATCACCAAGCATCAACATTAAGCAATTGCCCACAGCAGCTACATAAATCACATTAGGCTCCCAGCACAGCACAAAAATCCAACACACTCCCCATAGGCTTCAACAACACACATTAATACACTCACTAATTCATTCGCCAAAAATCCACAGCACAACTTAAAATACTTGCTCACAATATCATCAATTGCTTAAGTCCACCCACACATACACACAAGACCACAGTACACTCCCTGCTCACATAATCCCCACACTGCACACACAAGGAGAAAATCCCTAAGCTCCAAGCCTCCAGCCAAGCTACAGTAACTCCAACGCCGCCTCATCCACGCACTAACCAAATTCCCGCTGCATCTAGCCCGTTGCCAGGATTCGCTGCGACCACATGCTGTGCAGAGAGAGAGAGAGAGAGAGGAAAGAAAATCAATAAAATTAAATAATAGAAATCAATTTGAACTCGGCCCGCAGCCCACGACACCGGCACTCGGCTTGCGCGCCAACCGCACGAAGCAGCCGCGCCCACCACACGCGCTGCTGCCGCTGCCGCCGCGCTGCTGCTGCTGCCGCGCGGCGCCCTGGACCACAGCGCCCACCTGCAGCGTGCTGCGCGCACCCCGCACTGCGCGGCGCCCGCTTGAGCAGCGCCCACACGCGCTGCGCGGTGCCCGCATTGCCTAGCGCGAGCCCGCCTGCACGCCCTGCGCGCGCCCGTAGCGCCCAGCGCGCGCCCTGCGCTGCGCCCGCCTACCTGCTGCGCGCGCAGCGCCCACAGCTGCTGCGCGGCGCCCTTGCGCGCCCGTGCAGCAGGCTGTAAACGCCGCGCGCGGCGACCATGCGCGCCCGCGCGGCTCCCCCGCTGCGGCACTCCAAGCACACGTGGTGTCACGCCCTGGAGGTTCTAACAGAGCAGAAAACGTACCCATTTTTTTTTTCCTAAAACATTTAAATGAACCATGCGTCCGGCGTGTATCAGATCCGCCGCATATACAAATTCGCTCCCCAAACGGGCGGAGCCTCCTTTGTATATGGACGACGTTCCCAACAAGTCGAATACTTTAACCATTCCAATCATGACAATCAAAGAGGAGAGAATATATCAAATCATACCATCACCGCTATCTTATAAGACTATAGTATAAACCCATGGGTTTTGAAAATCGGTGCCCACTCGACACCCAGTTTTCTAAAACGTTTTCGCAAACTCTTTGAGCGGCCTTTAACTTGAAAGGATAAATCCACGGGTTTTAAAATCGGTGCCCACACGGCACCCGCTTTGAAAATGTCTTTTGAAATCGGGTTTGCCTTTGGAAATCAACCGCTATTACACATCCTAACATTTACCAAATAGTTTATAGGAAATCACCATTCCAACATCCATCAGAGACCACAGTCAATGTATCACAGTTTAACTAACCACAGTAATTAAATAACCGAAAGTAAATAAAATGACGTATCGTTTACTAGCCCTCATAGCTAGGGTCCTCTAACCGATGCCTCTGTAGGTTTTTATAGGATCCACAAGGATCTAAATAGGTACTATCAAACAACTAGAGGGGGGGTGAATAGGTGTAATACTTATAAAACCAAATCTCAGTGCAAAATAAAAACCAATGCGGAAAATAAAAACAGCACACCGAGATATACGTGGAAACTCCAATCCAGGAGAAAAACCACGGGACCAACACGCAATAACAATCCACTAAGAATAGAAGAATAACAAGGTGATTACTGACTCCACGGACTCAACCCCTCCTTCAGCTTCTTCGGACCTTGCGCTGACCGGTTGGATGTCCACGCAATAACAATCCACTAAGAAAAGAAGAATAACAAGGTGATTACCGTCTCCACGGATTTAACCCCTCCTTCAATTTCTTCGGACCTCGCGCTCCACCGATTGCACGTCCACTGCACACGTTCGAATCCACGAACGCCACTCGAATCCACGAGCACACGTTTCGAATCCACGAAACGCCTTTAGCACACCGAATCCACGATGCCACGTCGAATCCACGACGCAAACTCAGTCGATAAGAATATTGACTTCGATGGTGATCCTTTGCTTAGATTCTCATTGAGGAATCGTAGAAGAAATCTCTAAGCAAAGATTAGATCAATTCGACAAAAGATATGTTCTTGAAAGAACCATCGAATTGACCTAAAAGAGGCTATAAAGAAGATCGATAAAAACCTAGCCTCTAGGGTTGCTCTCAAGAGTTTTATAAATTGATCGGCCGTGCTCCCCACGTTTTTGAGAAACCCTAAATGTCTATTTATAGATTAGAAACCTTTGGAAAGAGATAAGATGTCACGCCCCGGGGTCGAAACTGCGACCCGGGCCCGCCAAACAGATCCGCCGCCTATGCCAACCCGCATAGGCGAAGCGTCCTACCTGCAAGAAAAGTACTATAACTAAACAGATATCAGAGCTATAAATAAAAATCTGCTGTAACTAAAATCAATCACTGTACAACTGGAAATGAAACAACACCGTCTGCCTCCCAAAAATAATAATAATACAATATCCTCAAGTACAAGCTCTAAACCCAACCGGGAGGTAACCCCAATATATACAACAGTGTACAGTCTCTCAATACAAAATATCCTCACTACAATAGTCTCTCAAAAGAGGAAAAAGAAACAACTAAACTACAGATGATCTCCTCTGAAGGGTACCGCTACTCTCCAACGACGGGTAGGGATCTAGCTCGCGACTCCCTCGCCTCGATCAACAACCGCAGAGTCGGCAACACCCGCAAGACTCTGCAAAACAAAGGAGAGGAGAGAAAGAGGGGGGGGAAAACCCCCAAAGGGTGTGAGAACTACTCCAAAAAGGGAGTTCTCAGTGGGTACCACCGCCAGCCCGACGGTCTGCCCACCAAGTCCTCAAGAGACAAAAACTAACCCAAGTCATAAGACTGAAATGAGTAAGTTGGAGACTATCAACAGCTACCCTGCCCCTAACTAAAGGCTAAAAGGGGGAGAACCAAGCAGTGGTATGCAACCACTAGCACATGAAGTGCACCATCGACCCAATCGAGCTGACTGCCACACCTGGTCCAGTCAAACCTGCGCCCACCTACAACCACCTCCCGCTGACGGGCAGGAATTACGTAGGGTGTCCAAACGGACTAACTCGCTATCGAGTAGAGGATCATGCAGGCTATGGTCAAAATCCACGCTCTCTCTCAGAACGGATAGAATCATGATGCTCAACCTCTCACACAGCGGTCAAAGTACTCGCAACAACACGGGACCACCGTCAACCAGACGGCTCTCAACAATACAAGCACTGATCTAAACTCAACTACCAGTCTGCACTCGGCCCCCAGGCACGAGTGTAACAATAAAAGTATTTGACCGAAATAAACTCAATCGAATGAACCGGTATAAAACCCGGTACTGCCTGCTCTGTCACCAATCTCTCGAACTCAGTATATCCACTGTCCAAATGACCGGAACCCAACACGGTCTGACCGGCACCCGACACGGTCTGACCGGAACCCAACACGGTCTGACCGGAACCCAACACGGTCTGAAGCCTACTCCGGAGCGGCACTCGAGGGGAGCTACCCACACGAGTAAAGCATCTCTGTCATCAACATCATCCGTATCACGAAACAGCAGGACTTGATCCTTAATCTGATCAAAGTGGGAATACTCAACCACCAAGGAAAGACCCGACCTCAATCGGATGCAACTGAACGATAAGTGGGAAACTCCATCCACTAGAGAAAACCGACACCCAAATCTGGTGCATAGAGAAACATCCGGTCAACCGCCTAATATCCGCGGTTGCCGCAAAGCCCCACAACTAAATCAACCTGCCCAGACACGATGTCCCGACTACACTACCCAGACCCCCTGCTCGAACCCGAGCAACACTGACCACCTGACTAACAAGAAGGAGAAAGGAAAAGCATGGTTTCTCCTAAGTCAAGTTCCAATAAGTAGTGCAGCAGTAAAAGATGGCCTAACTACATGACCATACAAGCACGCAAATGTCCTCAAGGAAATAAAAGGGGGTAAAGCATAATAATAGTTCCATTAGGAATAAACAACATGCCGGAATCCCAAACTAGACCTGTCCACAACTCAGGGTTCATTAATAGAATGATCATAATAACTCCTCAGAGTACAAATCCGCACATAGCTACGAAATCCTGTCCCAAAGCATAATCCCACCACAAGAAAGGCTATGTGCTAACATGGCATGTTACATAATCTCATAGGGTAACATTATCCTAGGTAAGCTTACACTAGTCATCACATAGATGTCCAAGTCATGCAAGTCCTCAGTATACCTCATAAATACCATTCTTGCAATCATATATACCAATATCATTAACAAGCTTACCTACTTACCAACATAACCCATGTACCCTACACATGCATGCATCAGTCATAGAGGGGTGACATCCCCACAAGTGGACTTATATTTGCCACAGCATAAACATTGCCTTAAACAATTACTGATAACAAGCTTACCCACCTGAAGTGCTTAAACCAAGGCAAACCTGAAGTCGGTGAAGTGGGTAGACGCCCCGGGTCCAAAATCTGCCAACATAACACCATCTGTACAAGTCGCGCAAGCCTCGGCTTCAAACAGCTGAAAACACCCCTGAGTACAACAATAAGGCTTAACATTACACTTTTATTCCAAAATTAACCAAACATACACAATCTGAAAATCAGTCCCAAAGCCGTGCCTATTTCACCTGCTGCAAGTGCCCAGAAAAATCCAATAAAAATACCACAGCAATCCTCGCGTCGATACCTTCGAAACGAGTACCTGCACGTCCAATTCCGAGCTTCCTACACTGAGAAACAATTCCGACAAGGGAACCACCTTGAATTAAACTACTCTCAAAAACTGTAGCAATAACTACTGTTCACAGATATTCTTCACCTTCGAGAAATATTCAGAAAATTCCAAGAAAATTTGGGCATATTCCTCGTGATGTGTAGATGCAAATCGCCTCTTGAATCGCCCCAATCCGATGCCTGTGCGCGAAGATATCACCAAAACACTGCGCCGCTGTCCCAGAACTTCGCCCAGAAAAAGAGGTTACAAGATGATCCGAAAGACCCATGAAAAGCTCGGAATGGGAAAGACCAGTAAACATGGGAAACATAGCCCTACCTGTCGTGAAGCCAACGGCGCAAGAATCACAGAAAAAGGTGCTCGGGGTAAGCCGGGGGAGTCCTCGCACCAAAACGCGACGAAGAAGACCACAAACGAACGAGCGTCGCGCCGCGCCATAAAAATGGTAACCTCGGGATGCGTGCCGCTGAAAAATCTGGAACTCTGCAGATGGATCCGTCCCAGGGAGATGAAGAAAACTCGTGAAGGTGGCACTGTGAAAGGAGGAACAGGGAGAAAGTTCTCTTCAGTTGAACTCGGCCCTTTTATACATTGCAGGAAACAAATCACTTAATACCCATTTAGTCCCAATTTCCGGGCGCTGGGGGTTTTCGGGCGCGCACTGTAGCAGCCCGAAATCCCCGCGCGCGAACACTGTAGCCGCCCGAATCCATCCTGGGCCTCCACGTCGCCCGCCAAACAGGCGACAGCCGATCCCGCCGCACGCGTCGCGCCGCGTGGCCACCCGCGGACGACGACACGTGGCACGCACCCGGTCAGCGCCCGCCTGCCGCGCCCACGTGCCCGCCTGACGCCGCCGCCTGCCACCCCTGCCGCGCACAGTTGACCAACCAATAGGTGAATGCCACGTGTCATGCCTCTGCCTAGTGAACCCGGTGCACGAAATCACGTGGACCGAACCAATAGAAACCTGCCACGTGTCCAAGCCCGGTGCACCATAAACCATGAGCCATCCCGAATACTGCGTAGACCAACCGCCGTGAACCCACCTCTAGGATGATGCCACGTGTCCACCCCCCGGTGCACCATGCGCCCCGCACTCTCCGTAGACCGTGCCCCGCGGACCGGCCCACTCCTGAGCCGCCACGCGTCCAGCCCCCGGTGCACGCCTGCCGCGTGGACCGGGCGGCCCGCGCCTCCGTCCGCCGCGCTGCCGGCGGCCGCTCCGCCGCTGCCGCCCGCCGCCGGAAACACTGTTCCGGCGTGAACAGTGTCCGGTGCTCAAAAATGACAAGTGGGTAGTCCGTTTTAACCGTTTTCGCGCGCTGAATCCGAATTTGATGTCCATTTCGCCAAATTCCAACTCCAAAATTTGCCGAAGGCATCCGGAAAGGTAATCCTTGGTCCAAACTTCGCGCTGAGTCCAAATTTAATATCCACTTCGCGCGAAACCACTTCTAACGATCCGACGGAGTCCAATGATCACCCACGTGATCCATTAAACACACTGAGCCCAACACTAATGTCCAATTGGGGCACAAATCCCACCAACACGCCACATAGGCCTCCGGGAGCTGTAGATGATCCAGTAATCTCGACGTGGGGATCCAGGTCCTCACATCCTCCCCCACTAAGAAAAGTTTCGTCCTCGAAACTAACTCAAATCCCCCAAGGGTCCCACACACCACGGGTAGGTATCCATCAATAACGCCTCCAGCTCCCGAAACATCGCTCACTCCCCGTGATTACTTCCCAACAACAACAACAACAAGTACGGCATGGCCCGACATGCGATTTTCTCATCTCTCGAGCCAGAAATCGCAACGGGCATCCCTCGTACTCCAACAATCACAGATCTCAGAAGGGGCAATTCAATCACGGGCGAGGGATCCAAAAGCAAAACAATCCTGAGCTGAGACGTGAAACAACACAGAGGCCCCATCAAGAGCCGGGGGAAACAGAATAACCATCCGCGCAACACGCACTAAACCACCTCCTGGTGTCTACTCAACCAGGACCACCCGAAGTATACCCACAGATTCATCCCATGAGGAAAAAGATCCAATAAGCTGGGGTCTTCACTCGGTTACTTCCGATCCAAAATCACCCGAGTGGCCTACTCAACCATGAGCTACCCTCAAAAGGGATCCTCAAGAGACACAATCTCAAGCCACGGTTGGACACTCAACAAGCCAACATAACTCCAACAGATCCACGGGTCGAAAGGATGCCCTGACGGGGACCAAACCGTCAGTGAACGGGAGGGAAAACTGGCTCGAAAGGCGATCAAAATGCGGAGGCTCAAACTCGCGGTCAAAAATCCCAAATCAGCAACAACAATCCGCGAAAATCCCACTCAAGATGCTGAGTAATCAAAACTGATAGCCAAGCAGGCATGGCCTACGCCCAGGTATAACAATCCAAGCTGGAAATAAAGGACGCACTGAAAGGCTCAACTGTGGAAACCAAGCTGCCTGCAAAACAGCGGTTCATCCTGCCCCAACACTCATAGGGTTGGACTAATGAATGTAACTCTACCGCCACAATGGGAGGCATCACTAAAACACACAGTTCCATCTCCCAACACAGGAAACACTAGCATTGGCGCTAATACCAGTCACATTAACCATTGGCCATGCTCTCTTGGCACCGCCAAGTCTAGAAGCTCCTCACCTCAAGAATGAAAGTTGGTCTCAGTCAACTTGAATAACATCCACTTGGTCGGGTTCCACCGCCGTCCCTACGGCTCGAAAAAAGCGACCCAAGAAGGTATGCTTCTGCAGCTACATCTTGTACCTCAATAACTTGGCATACCGCTTCATCCACACGGGCATGGTAGCACATCCACAAAGCGCTCCTTGTACTCCAAGTCACTCTGGGAGTAAATCAAAATATCCTCGGAAAACACCACTCCCAGTCCGTCCAAGTACAACTGGGACCTACTATCCCTCAGATCTTGAAGTCCACAGGGCATTCGTCATTCCATTGGCCTCACTAACAACTCATAATGCCCCCACCGCGTCCAAAACGCCACCTAGGCGAAGTCCTCAGCTGTCTAACACCAAGTGGGTACTCGCATCATACACCAACTGCCGGAGTACAACTCCATCATAAGGTCCTAGATACCATAAAAGGACCCTCACATTCGTGTATCAACGATGTGGCATCACCACCGTATACCAACGGCGTGGCACTAGGTCAAACAGACCCCTCGATCCATCGGACCCTGCAACAGTGCCAAGGCTCTCTCTCAGCTCTACCGGCGATATCCAATGAGGTGCCGTCCAGGGTGACGCGGTTCCTCGAACCACGTCAAACGCAATCTCTATCTCCCTAACCGGCGGCATTACCAACGACTAAGGTGAAATCACACCCGGGATCTCATGGGAAACAGAGATATCCGTGAGTCCCGGTGCCGCCGTAAGCACCTCTCACTCTCCCGCTAAAACTAGAGTGCTCTAACAACCTCAACGAGCAAGCCTCCAATTGCCCGCCTTGCCGAAGATCAAAAGTCCTCTCTTGCCGCAGTCGAACATCCTGTGGCATAGTGCCCAACAATCTCTAGCATAAGGTCAAAACACCTAATTGCTATAATTTCCAATAATTCTGCCGGTAACTCGCGGTCTCGGCCGCACTGGACATGATCCAAAAGCCTCCTCCACGTGCACAACAACAACAGGAACCTGTACCTCTAGTGCACGTGGTAACAAATCTGCCTCTAACCCATGTAAGAGTGGAACATGCTCTAACTCCGACTACCGTGGTGAAATCCCACCTGCGACACTCAATCCACTACCGTGGCGCCCTCACACCGGGCGGCACAGATTCATCCGCTCAAAGCATGTGGTTGTCGCTCAATCTGCCTGAAAATCAGGGCTATCACTAGGAAGCACGACCTCTGTCTCTGATCACATTGAGGCGACGAACAAGATCCTCCGCAGATAACAAATCCACGCCATCGCTGCGCCACTCAAATAAAATACCGACGTCGCCTTCGGGGTCCACCCGACCTCTGACATCTCGGGAATTCGTCATCCAAGAAAAAAAAAAATTAGTCATGCCCCTGCCGGCCAATCTGTCCTCCATCATCCGGCGCCAAGCGCCAAAATCCAGAACTCACCTCTGGCGGCAGATCTCTGCCCAAAGGAACTGCAATGCCACGCTCCATACAAAATGCCTGCTCCAACGAGGCGTCTAAATCTACAATGGAGGGACTGAATAACAGAAAGGTGTCCTGGCGCAATCCACTCCCAGTCTCATATATCCTATGCGCCTCGTCCCTCGAATCTGGAGCGCGCAGTTCAACAACTGCATACACTCACAAGCACAGGGAGGCTCTCAATTAATCACTCCATCACCACCAGCCACGACTCTGCCTCCAAAGGCTCCAAACTCAATCTTACGAGTCGGGGTGGTTCATCTGCCAAATATGGCTCAATAGGTCGATCATGTCCCACAGCTCACCAGCTGTCAACCACCCACCCTGCCTCGGTGCCTCGACACTAAACATTGGCACAGAGGGGGCTACTCAGTGCTCCGACAACTGTGTCACCAAGACCAGCTGCTCCCACAGCCGCTGATAAGCCTCTGACAATCCTGTCATCTGGGTCCGGGGTTCTCTGACCTCAATCCAGGTATCCGGCCCAAAACCAACTGCTCAAGCTCAACCGCTATGACAGGATGCACAGAGGGGGCTACTCAGTGCTCCGACAACTGTGTCACCAAGACCAGCTGCTCCCACAGCCGCTGATAAGCCTCTGACAATCCTGTCATCTGGGTCCGGGGTTCTCTGACCTCAATCCAGGTATCCGCCGCACGGGAGGCACCCGCGCGGGCCCGCACCCGCGCGGGCACCGAGCGGGCGCCGCGCGGCTGCCGCGCGGGCGGCCCCCGCGTGGGCCCGCACCCGTGCGGCCACCGCGCTGGCGCCGCGCGGCTGCCGCACGGGCGGCCCCCGCGCGGGCCCGCATCCATGCGGGCACCGCGCGGGCGCTGCGCGGCTGCCGCACGGGCGACCCCCCGCGCGGGCCCGCATCCATACGGGCACCGCGCGGGCGCCGCGCGGCTGCCGCGCGGGCGGCACCCGCACGGACCCGCAACCGCGCGGGCGCCGTGCCGGGCCGAACCCGCGCGGGGCACCGCGCTGCGAGGGCATCGTCCGCGGAGATACGCCGCGCGGTTCTGAACAGCGAGGGGCTCCGGGAGACGGCGACGGCGGCTCAGGAATTCCGTTTCGTCAACCGGACAATGTTGGACTTTTCCGTCAAAAACAAAGGAGTAAATTGGGTCTTATGTTTTCGGATGTAAGTACACGCTTTTAACTATAGTTATCCTTGCGGACTTTCTTTAGGTCCAGACGCGCAGCGGGAGTGCGCGAAAGATTCGAGTGTTCCGATCTCTCTCCAAATAGGTGGGTACGGTTGCTGTAAATACAACCAGTGCAGTAAGTGCATCTATCGTCATTAAAGTGCTCTCAATTTATCTAACAAAGTAGATGGACAGTTTAACCTTTCGCATAATTGTGTTATTATCTAACAATTGAAGCGGCTGGGGTCGCAATGTTCATGACACGCCGATCTCGGCAAAAACCGTTTTGGGATGCTGCACGTACACAGGCGGATTGGCCTCCGCATGGGTGTACTTTTCCGGAAGAGTGGTCTTGTATGACCCGTGTTCCTCACAAAGGGGTGGGAGCCGTGAGGACCCCTTCGCGCCCGCTGGGAATAGCACACCAGCACCGTGGAAGGGGTTAAATGCATCAAAGGAGTGCTTGCGCACGAGGGGAGACTTTGGTCTCTCCGATAAATATTCTGGGGTTGGTGCCCAATTAAATTGATAAATCTGGGGTTGGGGCCCAGCTGGATATGTGCAGGGTTTTTAGCGAAATGGTTACGGTGTTTCCGGTTTGCTCCTTATTCCTTATTGTTGTTAGACATCTACTTTGTTTGTCACTGACTTTACCCACTCCGTGACAGGCGCTACGAGGGGCGTTACCCGGGAGATTGTTGAGACTGCGTCGCGAGGACCGTAGTCAGAACGCTTGGTTATTATCATTATCTCATCTCTTTTACGCATGTTAGTTAATTTGCTTGTGAGTAGAAATATTCGTGGACATGTTTTACTTGGCACTGTGGACGAGTTGTACTTTTATAGTTTGGTTCTTCTGATGATATTTCTTATGCGGCATGTTTTCATGATAAACCAAATGATTTCGAAAAGGGTTTTCTCAAAACGAAGTGCCGTGTGGGCACGGGTTTTGCAATTGCTGGCTTTATCCTTTCTAAACATTGATGCCGCTTTAATATTCCGCTTGATGTTGAATGTCTATTGT
Source organism: Tillandsia leiboldiana (assembly GCA_029204045.2). Classification (NCBI taxonomy): domain Eukaryota; kingdom Viridiplantae; phylum Streptophyta; class Magnoliopsida; order Poales; family Bromeliaceae; genus Tillandsia; species Tillandsia leiboldiana. Next base: position 45,227 of record JAQNDB010000420.1, on the reverse strand, counting down.
ATGGTTGATGGTTGATGATTGTTGTATGTTGTTGTAAATGAGACGCCGTGCATATACAAAGGAGACTCTGTCCGCGGACAGGGAGAATTTTGTGTATGTGGCGGTCTGGCACGCACCGGGGATGAGGTTTAATGTACCTTGTTAAGAAAAAAAAAAGATACACACGAATTTCCGCTTTGATAGACTCAAAAACCCCCGGGGGCGTGACAGATTAAATGGTATCAGAGAAAAACAACCATAACCATAGTAGACGAGATCCACATCCACAGTGTAGGGTACCACAAGCAAATTAGACATGAGATAACCAAGGTATAAGTGCGTAGTACGTGAGAGTACGGGGAATAGGGGAACGTAATGTAGGTATAATCGTAAGGCAGGGTATTAGGGTTATAACCTTAGGGTTAACGTGGTTTCTTTGTATTACAGCGGACAACGGCCAGGATCCGGCCACCGAGTGCTAACCATTCTCAATGGACAGGATGGATTCCATAGCTGCAGCCAACCGCATACTCCGCAACCAGCTACGCGACATAGCGGGACAAATGCTAACTCTCACAGAGCGCCTAGGCATACTGACTCAGGATTTTGAGGGTGTCGACCGCATCCGGCAAGACGCCAGGAACGGCGCCTATCGGGGAATGCCGCCGACAGGATTCCCTACTTTTAATGAAGCGGTTATATTGGCCCAGCGGGCAGAGCAAGAACTGGCCGAGGCACGCGCTCGGCAGTGTTATCCCTATCCCAGACCGGCAGAGAACCCCTTCCAGCAGGGCCCGGCACTCAAATGTCCGAGGACAGAGGGAACCTTTGGAAAGGTAAGGAGAGGAGGATCCAAACCGCAGGGGAAACCGTGTCCCATATGCAGCGGGGCGCATCAGGTGACTGACTGTCCATGGAGTCACGACCACTGCTACCGGTGTGGCAAGCCAGGACACGCACGCTTCGAGTGCCCACGGAAACCGGGCACCACCAGGCCTCCGGCACCGCGACCGGAGAGGACGGGGAAGAATGCTGCACCCGTTCCACGAGGGGGCCCCGCCCCGGAGGGCCAAGGAGGAAGACGACCGGAGAAAGCACGGGAGGACGAACCGACACCAGCAAGGGACGCGAAACCACTTCAGGGACCGTGCGTAATCTATAAGGGAGCTCACCCGGTGGCAGAATGTACGTGGAGGTACCACTACTGCAATCAGTGCGGCTTACCGGACCACTCCCGTGCCTTCTGCCCTCAGAGGCCCACTTCCGCCGCCGCCGCGCCACCACAGCAGGAAGGACCAGAGAATGCCGCGGCCCCCGTTCAGCCAAAGGATTCGCCTGACGACCAGCAATCTGCAGACTCCTCAGACGACAAGTCCCTTCCCCAGCACGCCGTACGACGCTGGCCCAGGGGCTGTGGACGGGCTTCCCGGGATACTACGGTGGAGGACGCCACGTCCCAGACCTAGTGACGGCAGGTAAACTTTTGGTTCCACTTTTTCCTTCTTAGATTAGGAGCACCGGTCACACCTTAGCCTGCTACCCCTATTAGACGCTCTCTCTCTCTTGCTCCCTCTCTTTAGAATCCTTAAGTATTAGGCGAAGCCTCCCCCGGCGGATGCGCGCGGGCGGGCTTCGAACCATAGGAGAACCTTGTGTACTCGGGGCCCGTTAAGGGCCATGCAAGGAACAAATAGGCTCCACCCTATGCCTTGCAGCCGAGGACCCAATGGGCCGATAGGTAGTTCAGGGCCGCTCCCCAGATAAGGATCAGCGGTCCCGTGGTAAGGGAATTTCCGGACGTATTTCCGGCAGAGCTCCCCGGAGCGCCGCCGGAACGAGAAGTCGACTTTCCCATTGAACTACTTCCCGGCACCAAACCCATCACCAAGGCACCGTACAGGATGGCCTTCGCAGAGTTGAAGGAACTCAAGGCACAGTTGGAGGACCTTTTGGATAAAGGCTTCATCAGACCTAGCGCGTCACCCTGGGGCGCGCCCGTCCTGTTTGTGAGAAAGAAGGACGGAAGTCTCCGGTTGTGCATCGACTACCGGGAGATAAATAAGGTCACCGTTAAGAACAAGTACCCCCTGCCAAGGATCGACGACCTCTTCGACCAACTACAGGGGGCGACGGTGTTTTCAAAGATTGACCTGCAGTCGGGCTATCATCAGGTCCAGGTCAAGGGGGAGGACATCCCCAAAACGGCTTTTCGGACTCGCTACGGTCATTACGAATTTACAGTAATGCCGTTCGGGCTCACGAATGCCCCGGCAGTGTTCATGGACATGATGAACAGGGTATTCAAACCCTTCCTGGATTTATTCGTGGTGGTCTTCATCGACGATATCCTCATCTACTCCCATACAGACGAGGAACATGAAGAACATCTGCGCACAGTCCTCCAGACCCTACGGGAACAGAAACTCTACGCCAAACTCAAAAAGTGTGAGTTTTGGCTCCGAGAGGTTGGCTTCTTGGGGCACGTAATCTCAGCGGCTGGAGTCGCAGTCGATCCGAAGAAGATAGATTCGGTGACGGACTGGTCCCAACCGACGACGGTAACAGAGGTTCGAAGCTTTCTAGGATTAGCCAGGTACTACCGGCGCTTCGTGGAGGGTTTCTCCAAGATAGCCACCCCCTTAAACGTTTGACTAAAAAGGGGGAAAAGTTCATCTAGACGGACAAATGTCAGAGGAGCTTCGAGGAGCTCAAGGATAGATTGACGCGAGCTCCGATTCTCGCCCTGCCAGAACCAGGGGAGGATTATGAAGTGTATTGCGATGCGTCGCGAAACGGACTGGGTGGAGTACTCATGCAACGGGGAAAGGTTATAGCCTATGCGTCAAGGCAGCTCAAGGAATACGAGCGAAACTACCCCGTGCACGATTTGGAACTCGCAGCAGTTGTGTTCGTCCTCAAGCTTTGGAGACACTACCTGTATGGGGCACACTGCAATGTGTACTCAGATTATAAAAGTCTTAAGTACCTTTTCACCCAAAAGGAGTTAAATTTGCGACAAAGACGGTGGCTCGAGCTATTGAAGGATTACGATTTAACGATCCACTACCACCCGGGAAAGGCAAACGTGGTGGCCGACGCCCAGAGCCGTAAGGGACAGGCCGAGAAGGCAGGGGTAAGTGCCATCACCCAGCAAGATGGTCTGATTGCGGAATTTTCGCGATTAAGACTAGAAGTAGTACCAGCGGGTACAGTCGAACGACTTCTGACACTGGTGGTCAGACCTACCCTGCTTGACAGAATTCTCGAAGGGCAGTCGACTGATGACCAACTCCAGCTGGTGCGAGGTAGAGTAACTGCCGACCCAGGAGGTGATTTCACAGTAAACTCCGACGGCACCATACGATTTCGGGGACGAATCTGCGTGCCGGATCTACCAGAACTCAAAGAGGAAATCCTGCGGGAGGCGCATACAGCTCCATATACAGCGCATCCCGGGGGAACGAAGATGTACAAGGACCTCAAACAGACCTTCTGGTGGCCCAAAATGAAGGGAGACGTGACTCGATTTGTGGCACACTGCCTGGTGTGCCAACGAGTGAAGGCCGAGCACCAGCGTCCAGCAGGAAAATTGCAACCCTTACCGGTGCCCGTGTGGAAGTGGGACATGATTACCATGGATTTTGTGACCGGGTTCCCGAGATCGTCACAGGGACACGATGCAATATGGGTAATCGTGGACCGTCTGACGAAATCGGCCCACTTTCTGCCCATACACACGACGTGGGCGCGGGAACGACTGGCGCAAACCTACATCAATGAGATAGTAAGGCTGCATGGGGTGCCGACGTCCATCACGTCGGACAGGGACACGCGATTTGTGTCAAACTTTTGGCAGAGCCTGCAGCGAGCAATGGGAACCAAGTTGCACTTCAGTACGGCTTTTCACCCGCAGACCGATGGACAATCAGAGCGGGTGATACAAATTGTGGAGGACATGCTTCGGGCATGCGTTTTAGACCTGGGCGAAGGATGGGCACGGTGCTTGCCCCTAGTGGAATTTGCCTACAATAATAGCTACCAGGCCAGCATTCAGATGGCACCATACGAGGCCCTGTACGGGCGCCGCTGTCGGTCTCCAATATGCTGGGACGACCTGGGTGAGCGTAAGTTTCTGGGCCCAGATTTGGTGGAGGAGACCGAAGCAAAAGTGCGATTGATTAGACAGAGGCTACTAACCGCCCAGAGCAGACAGAAAAGCTACGCGGACAACAGACGTCGGGACTTAGAGTTCATGGTGGGTGAGCACGCGTTACTCCGAGTTTCGCCCTCCAAAGGGAACCGACGCTTCGGCATAAAGGGAAAGTTAAGCCCGAGGTACGTAGGACCGTTCGAGATCCTAGAACGCGTAGGACCGGTGGCGTACCGATTAGCCCTGCCGCCGAATCTCGAACGAGTCCATAACGTATTCCATGTCTCAATGCTCCGGAAATACTTAGCTGACCCCTCTCATGCCTTGGATGCCTCCACCATCGAGTTGCGAGAGGATTTAAGCGTCGAGGAGACGCCGGTGCGGATTTTGGCAAGAGAGGACAAGAAGTTGCGCAATCGAACTATCCCCTATGTGAAGGTCCAGTGGAGCAACCACGAAGAGCGCGAGGCGACGTGGGAACTGGAATCGAAGATGAGGGAATGCTTTCCCGAATTAATTAGTGGGGTTTGAATTTAAGTTTCGGGACGAAACTTTTTATAAAGTGTGAGTGGTGTAGTGATCAGGTCTTTCGGGGTATTTTTGACTTACGTATAGTCATTTAAGCCTTTAAGTGAAATAGAATTATTCAATTCTTGAAGTTGGCCATTGTGGGACGCTAGTATTTTTCCGCGATTGTGCCCGGAAGAAGAAAGCCGACGGCGCGATCGGATCTGAAATCCGATATCGGGAACCCCCTGAACGGGATTCAAAGTGATATGGTAATTAGTCGTGCATCGGAATCCGTGCTAAATATCTTGCACCCGTTAGAGATAAGGTGGTTTATCTCGTGGGGGATAATTAATTAGTTAATTAATTATCCCAGACGGAAAATTAATTAATTCTCTTACGTACGAATTAAAGAGGAATTAATTAAAGGTAAAGTACGACTATATAAGGGATCCCGAATATCGGAAAGGAAAAGAAAAGAAAATAAAAACCCTAATCGGAGAGAAGGGAAAAAAAAAAGAAAAAGACGAAACCCTAGCCGGAAGAAAGGGAAAGGAGAAAGAGAAGGAGCCCGATCTTCCCGGACGCCGAACCGAAGACAAGAACACGACCGGACAACCTTTCCGTCGATCTTCGGTTAGTAAAATAATTTATTTAAATTATTTGGGTTTTTGTTCGTTGTCTTTTTCGTTGAGTTCTTGGTTTCTTGCTTTCTCCGTCGTATCCGTCACCGTCGCCGACTTCGTCTCCTTGAAAAGGCGCGGAACGGACGGCGGAGGAGCGCGATGCCGCTAGGGCATCGCGCGGAGGAGGGTCACGGACGGCACCGCACGGGCGCCGCGCGGCCACCGCGCGGACCCGCAACCGTGCGGGTACCGCGCGGACGCCGCGCGGCTGCCGCACGGGAGGCACCCGCGCGCGCCCGCAATCTTGCGGGCACCGCGCGGGCGCCGTGCGGCTGCCGCGCGGGCGGCCCCCGCGCTGGCCCGCATCCATGCGGGCACCGCGCGGGCGCCGCCCGGCCGCCGCGCGGGCGGCCCCCGCGCGGGCCCTCATCCATGCGGGCACCGCGCGGGCGCCGCGCGGGAGGCACCCGCGCGGGCCCGCACCCGTGCGGGCACCGCGCGGGCGCCGCGCGGCTGCCGCGCGGGTGGCCCTCGCGCGGGCCCGCACCCGTGCGGGCACCGCGCGGGCCCGCACCCGTGCGGGCACCGCGCGGGCGCCGCGTGGCTGCCGCACGGGCGGCCCCCGCGCGGGCCCGCATCCATGCGGGCACCGCGCGGGCGCCGCTCGGCTGCCGCGCGGGCGGCACCAGCACGGACCCGCAACAGCGCGGGCGCCGTGCCGGGCCGCACCCGCGCGGGCACCGTGCGGTCGTCGCACGGGCAACCCGCGCGGGGCACCGCGCCGCGAGGGCATCGTCCGCGGAGATACGCTGCGCGGTTCTGAACCGCGCGGGGCTCCGCCAGACGGCGACGGCGGCTCGGGAATTCCGTTTCGTCAACCGGACAATGTTGGACTTTTCCGTTAAAAACAAAGGAGTAAATTGGGTCTTTTGTTTCGGATGTAAGTACACGCTTTTATCTATAGTTATCCTTGCGGACTTTCTTTAGGTCGAGACGCGCAGCGGGGGTGCGCGAAAGATTCGAGTGTTCCGATCTCTCTCCAAATAGGTGGGTACGGTTGCTGTAAATACAACCAGTGCAGTAAGTGCATCTATCGTCATTAAAGTGCTCTCAATTTATCTAACAAAGTAGATGGACAGTTTAACCTTTCGCATAATTGTGTTATTATCTAACAATTGAAGCGGCTGCTGCGGTCGTAATGTTCATGACACGCCGAACTCGGCAAAAACCGTTTTGGGATGCTGCACGTACACAGGCGGATTGGCCTCCGCATGGGTGTACCTTTCCGGAAGAGTGGTCTTGTATGACCCGTGTTCCTCACAAAGGGGTGGGAGCCGTGAGGACCCCTTCGCGCCCGCTGGGAATAGCACACCAGCACCGTGGAAGGGGTTAAACGCATCAAAGGAGTGCTTGCGCACGAGGGGAGACTTTGGTCTCTCCGATAAATATTCTGGGGTTGGTGCCCAATTAAATTGATAAATCTGGGGTTGGGGCCCAGCTGAATATGTGCAGGGTTTTTAGCGAAATGGTTACGGTGTTTCCGGTTTGCTCCTTATTCCTTATTGTTGTTAGACATCTACTTTGTTTGTCACTGACTTTACCCACTCCGTGACAGGCGCTATTAGGGGCGTTAACCGGGAGATTGTTGAGACTGCGTCGCGAGGACCGTAGTCAGAACGCTTGGTTATTATCATTATCTCATCTCTTTTACGCATGTTAGTTAATTTGCTTGTGAGTAGAAATATTCGTGGACATGTATTACTTGGCACTGTGGATGAGTTGTACTTTTATAGTTTGGTTCTTCTGATGATGTTTCTTATGCGGCATGTTTTCATGATGAACCAAATGATTTCGAAAAGGATTTTCTCAAAACGAAGTGCCGTGTGGGCACGGGTTTTGCAATTGCTGGCTTTATCCTTTCTAAACATTGATGCCGCTTTAATATTCCGCTTGATGTTGAATGTCTATTGTATGGTTGATGGTTGATGATTGTTGTATGTTGTTGTAAATGAGACGCCGTGCATATACAAAGGAGACTCTGTCCGCGGACAGGGAGAATTTTGTGTATGTGGCGGTCTGGCACGCACCGGGGATGAGGTTTAATGTACTGTGTTCAGAAAAAAAAAAGATACACACGAATTTCCGCTTTGATAGACTCAAAAACCCCCGGGGGCGTGACAATTTGATTCAACTAGCTCTCTTAGAAAATGATATCTAAGTTCAATGTGTTTTGTTCTCGAGTGCAACACAGGATTTTTAGAAATATTTATAGCACTTGTGTTGTCACAAAGAATAGTTACCGAAGTTGCTGAAATTCGGAAGTCGCTCAACATGCTTTTCATCCAAATGAGTTGAGTTGAACAACTACCCGCTGAAATATATTCCGCTTCGGCAGTCGAGAGTGCTATGCAATTTTGCTTTTTACTATGCCATGCAACAAGGCAATGGCCAAGATAAAAACATGCACCACTCGTACTTTTCCGATCATCCACAGATCCTGCCCAATCGGCATCTGAATATCCTATAATGTCAAGCGTTGTTCCCATAGGATACCAAATTTCGAAGTTCAGTGTTCTTTTGACATATCGGATGATCCTTTTCACCGCTTTCGGGTGAACCTCCTTTGGTGCTGATTGATATCTCGCGCAGATCCCAACACTAAAGGATATATCCGGGCGACTAGCCGTGAGGTAGAGTAGACTTCCAATCATGCTCCGATAAAGCTTCTCGTCTACACTTTCACTAAGAGATTCACTTCCTAATCCCTTATTGCTAGTTCCTATTGGAGTCGGAAAATCTTTAGAATTTTCTAAATCGAATTTCTTCACCAACTCCCTTGCATACTTGGATTGGCACAAATGGATGCCTTCTTCATTTTGTTTCACTTGCAATCCAAGAAAGTATGTCAGTTCCCCCATCATAGACATCTCAAATTCGCTTTCTATGGTTTCAGCGAATTTAGAAGCATCATTTGTAGTGTTCTGGTTTTTCCCATGCAGCTTTTTCGTTGAATCCACTGTGTAGAACACCTAGTGTTGGTGTGTCTGGCCCATGGTGCATCAAAGGGGTGCCACAGATGGACCCTGTGTGATATTTTTTTTTAGCTGATTTGGCTTTCGGCTGTGTTTGCCGAATTTTAGAAAAGAAATTGGGCCAAACAGAGTTCGGATTTGGATTCAGCGCGGAAAAACGCTTGAAAACGACTGTTTATTTGTCAAATTTGGAGTCCGGATGACCAAAAGCGGGCTTCCGGAAGTTTCGGGGGGATTCTGGTGCTTGCGGGTGCTCCGTGGACTGGCCAGTGCCACGTGGCGGCCCATTATTGGACGGCTCACGTAGCTCGGTCCACGGAGGAGGCGCGGCGGTGCATGGACCGCGCGGCGGGCCACGTGGCGCTTCCGGATTGGCGGGAGTGCGCGGCGCGGTCCAGGGAAGTGGCGCGGGACTCGTGGACCGGGTGCACGACACGCGTCGCCCGGGGATTGGACGGCTCACCTGGGCGCGGTCCACCGGTGCGCATGGCGGTGCATCGGGGCGCGCGCCAGCGCAGGGCCACAGTGTGGCCGGTCGGCCGCACATGGCCCGCACTCAAGTGCGGGCCACATGTCGGCCGACCAGGGGGCGGGCGCATGCACCGCCCCCAGCGGGTCCTTGCCACGCGGCGGGCGCCCGGTCGCCCCGCACAGCTGTTTGCTGTGCGGGGGACACGTGGCTGCACCGCAGGGATTCGGGCGGTCGGACGGCCCCCCCGTCCGACCTGCTTGAGGATTCGGGCGCCCGAAAGTGGCGCCCGAATCCAATAAAAAGAGGGGGGGGGGGTGGTAGGCAGCCTATAAATAGGCCTTTTGGGGGGCCTTTTTACACTTTTCTGTGAGGATTTTCACAGGGCACCCTTAAGGAAAAATCTTCTTCTACCCGAGAAACATCTTACTGAGCTACCCTGGGATTTTTAGGAGCACGTTTTTCGAGGTTGGCCATTTTCCGGCGCAGCGCGACGCTTGTTCACCGGCGACCCGTTTCGTCCCTTTTCAGTGTTCGGGCTCCCCCGGTTCACCCCGACCTCCGTTTTAAGCGATTCTTGCGCCGTTGGACTCTCGACAGGTAGGGCTTCATTTTTGATGTTTTGAGTTGCCTCTGGTTTTCATGTGGATTTTGAGTTTCCCGAGCTTCTTTGTGACCCATTTTTCTTCGCTTAGTTTTGGACGGCATTTGACTGTTTTAGCTGTAACTTCGCGCTCAGGCGACGGATCGAGGCAATTCAAAAGGCATTTATCATCTACATCTCACAAGGAATCTCCTGGAATTTTCTCAGATTTTTCTAAATATTTTTCGAAGGTGGAAATCTCCTTTCTCTGTAGTCTTTTGGTACAGAATTTCTGCACAGTTTTGTTTGGGGTGTTCCCCTTGCCGAATTTGTATCTCAGCGATGGAAGCTCGGTTTTGAGCGTGCAGGTACACGTTTCGACGGGTTCGTCGCAAGGAACGCGACGGTATTTTTCTTGGAATTTTCTGAGCACCTTTCGCAGGTGAAAATCTGTGAAATTTAGACCGATTAATTTGGGGACAGATTTTGTGATGTTTGAAGGACTAAAGTTATGTATGTCCTTCTTGGAGATTTGGTACAGTGTTGCGGTGAGCTTTTGGTGCGAGCGCGGGTTTTCGCATTTGGGACAAGGATTTTAGCGCTCGAGGTGGGTACCGTTGTTAACCTCTTACTTGGGATAACCCACCAGGCATATTGGAGCTAGTCCTGTGTAATGTTGCTATTATATTAGTTGAATGAACATAGCATGCTTAATGAAAAGAAAAGGATTTGTAATTGATACTTGCATCTTTAGAGGACTAGATACTAATAAATGGTAATTTCTTAGAAATGTTAAGTTGATTAGAATCCCTGGAATTATTGCTTAAACCTTTTGGTAATAATCGGCTAAATCCATGTCATACTTATGTATAATAGGGAGACTTAAGCATGTGTATAAATTGGCTTGTGGCAGGTTAATACTTCAGATATCCAAATAAAGGCATATTGTAAATCTTGTAAGAATTAGAACACTGAAATTATTCTGTTAGGAAAGGACTTTTGCATGCTTGAATGGTCACCTAGTTAGGCCACCTTTTTCTGCTGCACTATCATGCTGGTATTGACTTAGGAGAAACCATGATTTTTACTTTCTCCAGTTACCTAGACATAGGGGATATTATGCTCAGGTAGAGCAGGGGCTGGGATAGTGTTGTAGAGTACCGGGTCTTCGGATAGCGCGCCGACCACATAGATGGCATGGAGTAGAGAGTTGCCTTGGGCATGTTGCATTTGAGTTTACAGTTGATGCCGGGTTGATTCGGATCAACGCAGAAGCACCAGCTCGATTTGGGGTTTTTCCGGGTTTTGTTCGCCGATTGAAGACTAGATTTGGGTATTACCGACTTCACAGTGGAGTGCCGGAAATTCGGGAACACTTGGAACAGGTATACTTTCGATTTACAGCGAGGTTCGGGAGGTTCCGGACTGACGCGGAGGATCCGGAGGCAAAAAGTGAGTCCGAACTGGCAATTTTGGAGCCGGTATTTGATTTGAGCACCCCGACACAACGGATGAGCTTTTTGAAGAGAAAAAGCTGTGAGCACGTGTACTTTTGATTTACAGCGGAGTTCGGGAGGTCCCGGACAGCGGCGGAGGGCCCGAGGGCAAAAAGTGAGTTGGAGTGGACTTTTTGGATTAGTTTAATTATTTAATTAAATTGTTTTGCTTTATAAAAGGGTCCTCTGTTGCTTTGGGGTAAAGCAGAGAAAGAAAGGGAAAAAGCAAGGAAGAAAGGAAAAGAAAAGAGAGGGAAAAGGAAGAAGAAAAAAGAAGAAGAAGAGGAAGAAGAGGGTTTTCGAGGAGAGCTTGGTTGAAGACTCGCCGTTGGTGGCCGAGAGGAGCTCGTGGGCGTGCGGCGTGCGACTGCGAGGTAAGCGATTTTCAGATTTTGGGTTTTATGGTGTTTTTGGAGCATTAAATTATTTTAATTAAGTTTTGGTGGATTTATTGATGTTTTATTTTATTTTTGTTGCGCGGGGGATCGCAGCCGAGGGAGCCGCGCGCTCGCGCAATGGCGCACGCGCGGCCGGCGAGGCCGCTGCACGGGCGCACAAGGGCGCCGCGTGCTGCAGCCACCAGGGTGCTGCAGGGCTGGCAGCACCCTGCAGCCCACCCGCGTGCACGGGTAGCACCAGGGCGCTGCGCCCTGGTGCAGCGCCGCGCGGGCGCCGCTGGCCGTGCACAAGCGCGCGCGGCGGGCGCCCGCGCCCTGCGGACCGAGCGCGCTGCGCGCGCGGTGCCGCAGGCCGCGCGCAGGGCGCGCACCGCGCGGGCCCTTGCGGGCCGCGCGCGGTGCCGCGGGCCCAGCGCGGGCCCCGCGCAGCGCGCAGGGCGCTGCGCGGGTCGCGCGCAGGGCGCGCACCGCGCGGGCCCTTGCGGGCTGCGCGCGGTGCTGCGGGCCCTGCGGGCCCTGTGCGGGCCGCGCGCAGCGCGCAGGGCGCTGCGCGGGCCGCGCGCAGCGCGCAGGGCGCTGCGCGGGCCGCGCGCAGCCCTGCGGACCGCGCGCGAGGCGCGCGCGGTGCCGCCAGGCCGCGCGCAGGGCGCGCACCGCGCGGGCCCTTGTGGGCCGTGCGCGGTGCCGCGGGCCCTGCGCTGGCCGCGCGCAGTGCCCTTGGCGCTGCGCGGGCCGCGCGCGGCCCCGCGGACCGCGCGCGAGGCGCGCGCGGTGCCTTAGGCTGCTCGCAGGGCGCGCAGCGCCGCGGGCCCCGAGCGGGCGCACGCGGCGCTGTGCGGCAGGCTGCGCCGCGCGGTCGTTCTGCTGGCAGCAGTTTCGCTGTTTTCGCGCAGATTTCGCGCGGTTTTCGAGCAGATTTCGCGAGCGGTTTTCGCAGTTTTCGCGCAGATTTCGCGTGGTTTTCGAGCAGATTTCGCGAGCTGTTTTCGCAGTTTTCGCGCGCTGTTTTCGCGCAGATTTCGTGCGGTTTTCGAGCAGATTTCGCGAGCAGTTTTTGTAGTTTTCGCGCGCTGTTTTCGCGCAGATTTCGCGCGGTTTTCGAGCAGATTTTGCGAGCGGTTTTCGCAGTATTCGCGCGCTATTTTTGCACAGATTTCGCGCGGTTTTCGAGCAGATTTCGCGAGTGGTCTCGCTGTTTTTCGCGCAGTCTTCGCGCAGTTTTCGCAGGCCATTTTCCGCTGTTTTTGCGAGCCGTTTTGCAAGCAGTTTCGCATGCTGTCTTCGCAGTCTCGCAGACTGTTTTCGCGTAGGGTTTCGCGCAGGTTTTCGCTGTTTTTCGCGAGCAGATTTCGCGAGCAGTTTTCGCAGGTTTTTCGCGAGCTGTTTTCGCAAGCAGTTTTTGAGCAGTTTTGCCGGCTGTTTTCGCGAGCTTTTTTTGTGCAATTTTTGCGAGTGGTTTTCGCGCAGTTTTTCGACGACGGAACTGTCTTTCGCCGTCGGGCGCAGTTTTTCGCCGACGGAGCTGTTTTTCGCCGTCGGGCGCAGTTTTTCGCCGACGGAGGTTGTTTTTCGCCGCCGGATGTTCGGTTTTTGACCGTTTGACTGATTTTGCGATTTCTTTCTTCCTGGCGGTTGCAGTGTTGTTTGTAGCTTCCGTCGAGGCTGGTTGTGAGTTCTCCGCCGCGTTGAGCCGCGGGCTGGCTTCGGGGCATCCGCGGAGCGCACGGTCTTGTGGTTGGTCACGGCGTGCTCCGATCTGCGTGCGGATTCCGGCACCGTGCTTCTTTTGCGTGCGGACCCCGTGGAGGTAAAGGTAATCCCGCTGAGCCCAATTGCAAGTGTCGACGAGCAATTGGTGGCTTTCTGAGGTGGGTTGGTTTTCTCTCCGAGTCTACGGACTTCCTTCTAACTCTATTATGATAGGATTTGCATGCTAGTTTAAGTGTTTCCTTGGAACTTTAACTAGCACCCCCGTCACATGTTGCATGTGTTCAACCAGACCAATAGTGAACTTTAACTTGGGTCAGGTTCTTTTATGCTTTAGCCATCCCACAGATTGCATTTTCTTTCCAGACATAGAGTTCCTCGCCCGGGTAGTGGGCCGAGTGGTCAGGGTATTGTGGGACGGGTGTTGCACTCGGGCTTGGGGGCCGAGTGGGGTCTGGTGGCTGGGTTAGGCCAGTGTTAGTGCTTTGGGAACCGTTTCAGATAAACGGTGGACCCGGGTTTTTAGTTTTCGTTGTTCTTCTCGTCACCACCGTGTTGGGACCGTGGTGCACGTGTGTTATCAGTGTTGGGTTATATGTAATATAGATCTTAATAGGGGAAGAAACACCTAGAGGGGGGTGAATAGGTGTAAACGTATAAACACTCAAAAATCGTTGCGATAAAAAACCCAATGCGGAAATAAAAATAACACGCAAGATTTTTACGTGAAAAAACTCCAAACCGGAGTAAAAAAACCACGGGACCGATAACACGGCGAAATCCACTAGAATTAAAACACGTACAAGGTGATTTACCGTACACACTTACGACTCAACCTTTTCCATACGCTCCTAGAGGATCTTCTCCGCTCGCTCCACGACGCTTCTCAAATCCACGATTTGCGCCCAACGCCGAATCCACGGCGTCCAACGTCGAATCCACGACGTCCGACCGAATCCACGGTCTTCACCCAGTAGCACCCTTCGAATCCACGAAGGTGCCTCGCTCCGAATCCACGAGAGCGGTTGAACCTTGAATCCACAAGGACACGCGAATCCACGCGCCGATTTTGGGGTAAATCGTTGTTTTTGGGTGGTGATGATCCGCCGAATACTTAGATCAAAGATAGATCGGAAATACCATCTAGGTATTCATTAGTTTGATTCAACTCAAGATGTGAGTATGAAAACCTAGAATCAAACTAATCAATATAGATGAAGAAACATAGAGTATTCTCTAATGATTTCCTTTCTTCTCTATATGTGGATCTAGGCCGTAAAAATGATATTTCATTATGACGGCTCTATATCGATTAACCCTAGAAAAAGAGTCATAGGGGCTATTTATAGGTTAGAAACATTTGGAAGGAGATAAGAATCAAAAACCTACCATTTCTGGAATTTTAACGGACGGCGATCCGGATCGGATTTGGGCGATCCGGATTGCAGTAGCAAGAAAGACGGTTTCCAGAAAAACAATCGTTCGGGATCCGGATCGAAATGCCTGATCCGGATCGTTCATACAATTCAGAAAACTCAACGTTCGGGATCCGGATCGTGAGATGCTGCGATCCGGATTGAAGTAATGTATGAAACAACAACCTTCGGGATCCGGACTGCTGGCTCTGATCTAGATCCTGAACATGTCCGAACACCAGTTTTTGATTTTTATGCAGTTAAAAATTCTTCCAGGTGTTTCTACACTACAAGAAGTATTCGGATCACCAAAAAAAACTTTAGTTAAACATACCTGATCCTTTTGAATTCTTCTTTCTTGAGATTGAGTTAAATGATCCAACTTTCTTCACCTTCAATCTTCAAGACTTGAACCTTTCACGAAACTACTCCAACTCAAATTCCGTAACAATCAGGACCTTGAACCCAGAATGCTTTTGGACACTCATGATTTTAGCAAACTAGAGTTTTCCTTCCAAATTCCTAGGGGTCGCCGGAGCTTGTTCTTGTTTGATTGGGCGAAGGCGTTACCCCTGGGAGTTCGGGAAACAAACTTGTTTTCAACTGACTTTCTCAAGAACTAAAATCTATAAAAGTTGGTTTTTCTCAGTTCAAAACGGCTTTCAAAAAGAGCAATTTTATCCTCACCCTAGGGGGTTGAGTGAAAATGATATTTTATAATAATGGCCATCTTTTTCCAAAAATCCCTCCCTAGACCGGGGGAGTGATCTGGGTTCTAAGGGCTGGTTTCATTCTTGGGCCGAAAACCATGGGAGGCTACACCTATACCCTGTTCTTGTTTGATTGGAGTTGTAGGTGGCAGGCTCCCGGGGTTTTCGGACTCTTTGTGGTTCTGGCCGTGGAGTATCTCCGGCCATGAGTTTAGAGCTTTGAGTTGGGTGTCGTTGTGGGAGCCGCTTGGAGTGACGGCAGTCCCAGCTGGGTAGTGCCTTCCTTTAGTGAGTTTATGTTGTGAGCTTGAGTCGTTGATGGTTCTCCGACATAGCTGTGAGAGTGTTTGGGCTATTCATATTTGAGTCGAGGTTCTTTTCCGACTGAGTTGTGCTTTTGAGCCCGTGTGACCGATCTGTTTGATCGTGGATTATAGCCTGCTGAGCCTGGCATATCATGCCAGTTATGAGATACTTGTGTTACTTGAGTTCGTTGGGGTCGCTCCCCTCGAGCTACGCCCCGGGTGCGATGATGATACCGATCCTGACGAGGCTGCGATGATGCGACTAGTTGATACACTAGAGTTCACTTGAGATCTCTGATAGTCCGTGTGGGACACCCTACGTAAGACCAAGTCCTGTTTGGGCGTAGTGGCAGTAGGTGAGCGCAGGTTTGTTTGACTGGTCCAAAGTAGGACAGTCATTGAGATTGGGTGACATTGAGAGAGTGATGGCATAGCATGTGTCATAGTAGAGCTTTTCTTGAGTATAGTACTGGTGACATATTGTCAGTAGAGAGTGGATGCATACCATCATCTATGTTTTTCCCGATTGAGCATAGTAGATAGAGGCATGATAGCTGTAGATACTTTTCCAGCTTACCTTTCATTTATCACAGTCTTTTCTGTTATCTTATGCCTCTAGTAGACTTAGTGGGCAGACCGTGGTTCTTGGAGAAGGTACCCACTGAGAACTACTGTAGGATGTAGTTCTCACACCCTTTGTCGGTGACAGGTTGCTGAGGCTTTTCTTCTGTTCTTGCCAAGCTGACTGGACGGACCGAGGACAGGGAGTCGCGTGATAGTTCCCTACCAGCATTGTTTCTTAGAGTGAGGTAGATGTACCATCCCGGACTGTGGGAGTGTGATGATGTATTATATTCCGAGTTTCAGTTATCTCCCCTTTGGATTTGTAGATGATGTATAGGTGGATTCTATTTGTATCACCGTGTATTTGGGGAGATGTACTTGCTTTCTTCTTTCAGCTTTAGTAGCGAGATTTTATATTACAGCTTTCTTATCCGCTCTGATATCTGTGTAGCTGTAGTTCTACCTTTTGCAGGTTAGACGCTTCGTCTGTATGGCAGTTTCCGTACAGATGGCGGATCTGTTAGCGAGACCGGGTCGCAGTTTCGACCCCGGGGCGTGACAAGTGTAGTCAGTCGTTGGGATTTTGGTACAGGCAGGCTGAGGGCAGGGTAATTGCGGCAACCGCGGATTTTCGGCGGTTGACCGGATAGTTGTTATTGCATCAGATCGGGGAGAGGATTTGGGCTTCTTTTAGGGGATGGTTTTCCACTTAGATCAGTGTCATGATCAAATCATGATGACTTATTTTACTATGATACTTGTTACTACGACCTTGAGTCCTTGAGACTCCTATTCCCTATCGGTGTTATGCATTGGCCGGCATACCCGATTTGGCAAGTATAGTGTGCACGTTATACAGACCTTGAGTCCTTGAGACTCCTATCCCCTATCAGTGTTATGCATTGGCCGGCATACCCGATTTGGCAAGTATAGTGTGCACGTTATACAGACCTTGAGTCCTTGAGACCCCTAACCTCTATCGGAGTTATGCGTAGGCTGGCATACCCGATTTGGCAGGCATCGCAGGCAGTACCAGTATTTACTGGAGTATAGATTGGATTTAGTCAGCAAGGCTTTTATATTCTGATGCATACATTTAACTATCTTTTTAGCTGGGCATGTAGAGGCATATTGGCGGTAGTTCTTTATCAGTAGTTATACTTATAGCTTACCACCGTTATTCTTTTTTCGCCTCTGGTAGTCCTAGTGGGCATGTCTGAGTAGAGGTTTACCCACTAGGGGAGGCTACTGTTCTTATAGTAGTTCTCACCCCCTACTGTTTTCCTTTTCCTTTTTCCTCTTTTTTTTGCAGAGTCCTCTGCGGCAGTTGCGGGACCCTCTTCCCAGGACCGGGGTAAGAGGTTCGTTGACTAGTTAGCTGCTTCCCTGATCCAGAGTTCAGTAGCTTTTGATGTATCCCCAGTACACTCAGACGGTTGTATTTTCCTTTTATTTTGGGTCTGGCCACGGCCAGCTGGATGTATTTTATTTTGGGAGCTGGGAGAGACACATGTATATTTATGAGAGTTATGTTGTACTTTTCTTTCCTGTATTTGTCTGAGATGTACTAGTTTTAGTTTAGCTCTGTTTTTATGCTCTTTTATTATATCTCTATATCTGAGCAGGTTACAAGCGCTTCGTGTACACGGAAAATTCCGTGTGCACGGCGGATCTGTAGACGAGCCCGGGTTCTGGTTTATACCCGGGGCGTGACAGATTAAGTTGGTATCAGAGCTTAGGGATAGGTCAGTTGGGACTTAGGAAAACCCTAGGCTTTTGGCAGACCCTAGGATGATAGGGCGAGAGTGCGTGATATTTTGCGAAAGTCGGTGATTTTGGTCATTTGACTCTTCCAGTGAGTGAAGAGGGATCGACATATCCTATTTCTGTTGAACAATTATGTTGGCTGCAGACAACATAAAGTTACAGAAATAGGGGGATGTCTTTGACTTTCGCTAGATTGGGTCGTGTGGGGTTTTGCTGCTGATTTCTGGTTTCCTGTGGCAGGATGTCGCCCCGTCGTCGTTCTCCCACCCGGGGTACTCCCACACCTTTCGGGGAGTCTGAGCGGGCGGTATCCGCCGAGTTGGGAGAACTGCGGGCCTTGGTGACCCAGTTAGTGGCGAGGAGCTTTCGTCAGGACCAGCGCCTGGAGCAGCTGCTGGCGCAGCAGGGTGACTTGGCGGTTGGCGAGGGGGCCGGGGTTTCAGAGCAACGTCCAGACAGGAAACGCCCAGCCCCAGATGATGATGGACAGGCCAGTTCTGGGAGATCACCACAACCCCCGCGGCCCCAGCCTTCTGGCCGTGGGCGTCTTGATGGACGAGGACCTGGTAGATCTCAGAGGCCACCGCAGCAGCATTCTCGATGGTCACGGGCGTCGGTCCGGTGTTTTCTTTTGTAGAGGGCAGCATCCATCTGATACCTGTGGCTTGAGGGGGGGTCGATGTTTTCGATGTGGGCAGTCAGGCCACATTCGACCTACGTGCCCCTTTCGGACCTTAGCGGCACCTTTTTCAGCATTGGCCCCTAACGCATCCTAGCAGAGGTCGCGATCACGACTACAGAGACGGCAGCAACAGGCGAGGCAGCCCCAGTCTGCGGTCAGGTGCATCTTTTGTAGGGGACAGCACCCGTCGGATACTTGCGACCAGAGGTATGGCCGCTGTTATCGGTGTGGACAGTCCGGCCACATCCGAGCTACTTGCCCTTTCTCGACACCGCAGGCTCCTTCTTCAGCATCAGTTCCTTCGGTGCCCCAGCAGCGGCCCTATGCTCCAGCAAGCAGGGCTCCTTCCTCCCACCCTGCAGACTGCAGGCCTCCGGCACAGAGCGGGCGAGTCTATGCCGCCCAGGTAGAGGACTCCTCAGCAGCCGACCACGTGGTGGCAGGTATCACTTTACTTTTTGGTACTAGAGCTCGCACTTTATTTGATACCGGTGCATCACATTCTTTTATCAGTAGATCATTTGCATCATCCCATAGATTAGAGCTAGGTCGGTTGCCACATGCATTAGTGGTACAGATTCCCGAGCATACATTACATGTAGAGGAGTGTTGTTGGTCTTGTCCGGTACAGGTTGAGTCTTGGATTTTGCCAGCGGACCTGATGGTCCTTAGTCAGTTGCGGGATTTCGATATAGTGCTTAGGATGGATTGGCTGGCTCGCTATTTCGCGACGATTGATTGCGCTGCGAGGACTGTGAATTTTAGTGAGCCAGGCCAGGAGGTGTTTGTTTATAGGGGATGCCAGAGTGCTTTCTTCGCCTCAGTAGTTTCGACTTCTCGGGCGAGGCAGATGATGCGCAGTGGATGCGTGGCCTTTTTGGCATGTGTTGTTAAGGAGCCTACGGCGGCACCGGGACTCGCGGATATCCCTATTGTCCACGAGTTCCCGGATGTGTTTCCACCAGAGCTGATTAGCATGCCGCCGGATAGGGAGATCGAGTTTTTGATTGACGTAGTCCCAGGAACTGCGCCAATCTCTAAGGCTCCTTACCGAATGGCACCGGCTGAGCTGCGAGAGTTAAAGGCACAACTTCAGGATTTAATGGATAACGATTTTGTGAGACCAAGTGTATTGCCTTGGGGAGCGCCGGTGCTATTTGTGAAGAAGAAGGATGGTTCACTTCGACTTTGTGTTGATTACCGCGAGCTGAATAAAGTGACCATCAAGAACAAGTACCCTTTGCCGCGCATTGATGACCTATTTGATCAGCTGCAAGGGTCTTGTGTCTTCTCCAAGATTGACTTACAATCTGGTTACCACCAACTGAAGGTGAAGGCCGAGGACATCCCGAAGACGGTATTCAGGACGCGGTACGGGCATTATGAATTCACCGTCATGCCTTTTGGATTGACAAATGTCCCTGCTGCTTTTATGGATTTAATGAACAGGATTTTTCGACCATACCTGGATCGGTTCGTCGTGGTATTTATTGATGATATCCTGATCTATTCCCAGAGTGATGTGGAGCACGAGGAGCACTTGAGGATTGTGCTGCAACTTCTCAGAGAGAGAAAGTTGTATGCCAAGTTATCTAAGAGTGAATTTTGGCTTCGGGAGGTTGTCTTTTTGGGACGTGTGATCTCCGCCGCAGGAGTGGCTGTAGACCAGGCAAAGATTGAGGCAGTCCGGGATTGGCCCCGACCGACGACGGTATCTGAGGTTCGTAGCTTTATGGGCCTAGCCGGATATTACCGTCGATTTGTGGAAGGTTTTGCAAAACTTTCCACACCCCTCACTTGCCTGACTCGTAAAGGGATTAAGTTTATTTGGAGTGAGGATTGCCAGAGGAGCTTTGAGGAATTAAAGAATAGATTGATGTCGGCTCCTATCCTTTCCCTCCTTGTTATGGGGAAAGGATATGTGATCTACAGTGATGCATCGCACAGTGGACTTGGTTGCGTGCTGATGCAGGAGGGTAGAGTGATCGTTTATGCCTCGCGGCAACTGAAGGATTATGAAAAAAATTACCGTACCCACGACTTGGAGCTAGCTGCTGTGATCTTCGCGTTGAAGTTGTGGCGCCACTATCTGTATGGGGAGCACTGCGAGATTTACACAGACCACAAGAGCTTGAAATGCTTGTTCACTCAGAAGGAGCTCAACTTGAGGCAACGTAGATGGTTAGAATTATTAAAGGACTATGATGTGGACATACTCTACCATCCTGGCAAGGCCAACGTGGTTGCTGATGCCCTGAGCAGGAGAGCAGTATAGAGCTTATCTTTGATGATCACCGATCAGGCGCCATTACTTGAGCAGATGAGGCGGTTAGAGCTCGAGGTTGTGTCCCCTGGGATCTCTGCTAGACTTATGTCTCTAGTTGTGCAGCCCACTCTGTTGGACAGGATTCGAGAGAGACAGAGTGAGGACCCCCACTTGATGAGGATTCGAGAGCAGATTCAGACGGATTCGACAGGGGATTTTTCAGTTGATGCTTCAGGAGTACTGCGGTACAGGGACCGAGCTTGTGTGCCTATGGATACAGAGATTCGAGAGCAGATCTTGAGGGAGGCCCACTATACACCTTATACCATCCATCCTGGTGGGACTAAGATGTATAGGGACCTCAAGGCACAGTTTTGGTGGAATGGGATGAAAAGAGACATTGGGAGATTTGTGGCACACTGTTTAACTTGTCTGCAAGTAAAGGCGGAGCATCGTGTACCTGCTGGCAAGTTGCAGAGTCTCCCAATCCCTGAATGGAAATGGGAACATGTTACCATGGACTTTGTCACTGGGTTGCCGAGGGCACAGACTGGAGCAGACGCGATCTGGGTAGTCGTAGACAGACTCACCAAGTCCGCTCACTTTTTACCGGTACAGGTGACTTGGCCACTTGAGCGACTGGCACAGCTGTATTTAGACGAGGTGGTGAGATTGCATGGCGTGCCTGCCTCCATTGTATCTGATCGAGATTCGAGATTTGTTTTGCGCTTTTGGAGGAGTCTACAGGCCACTTTGGGGACACAGCTCAGTTTCAGCACAGCTTTTCACCCACAGACAGATGGACAGTCAGAGCGAACTATACAGATTCTTGAGGACATTCTCCGGGCTTGCATGCTAGACTTTGGAGGAGGTTGGGTGCGACACTTATCCCTGGCAGAGTTTGCGTACAACAATAGCTTTCAAGCGAGCATTTAGATGGCTCCGTTTGAAACATTGTATGGACGCAAGTGTCGTTCCCCACTTTATTGGAGTGATGTGGGTGAAAGGTGGACTTTGGGGCCGGAGATACTGCGAGAGGCAGAGGATAAAGCCAGAGTAGTCAGGCAGCATCTTCAGACAGCTCAGAGTAGACAGAGGAGCTACGCAGATGTGCGGAGGCGAGATCTTGAGTTTATGGTAGGAGATCATGTCTTTTTGAAAGTCTCGCCTTCAAAGGGAATCCGGAGATTTGGGATTCGTGGAAAACTGAGCCCTCGTTATATTGGACCTTTCGAGATATTGGAGCGCATAGGGCCAGTTGCCTACAGGCTTGCACTTCCCCCCAGGCTTGCCGGTGTTCACGATGTATTTCATGTATCGACTTTGAGGAGGTATGTTCATGACCCGTCACACATCATCGATTTCACTCCACTGGAGGTTGCTGAGGACCTGAGCTATGTTGAGCGGCCGTTGAGGATCTTGGACCGTGAGGTTAGGGAGTTGCGCAGTCGGGCCATCCCTTATGTGAAGATCCTCTGGAGCAGTCATGATGAGCGCGAGGCTACCAGGGAGCTGGAGTCAGCGATGATGGATGCTTACCCCCACTTGTTCGAGGCCCCGGCATGAGGTATGGCTTTTGTTTCGAGGACGAAACTTTTTTTGTGGGGGAGGATGTAGTGTTCTGGTTTTTCCCCATGCAGCTTTTCGTTGAATCCACTGTGTAGAACACCTAGTGTTGGTGTGTCTGGCCCATGGTGCATCAAAGGGGTGCCACAGATGGACCCTGTGTGACATTTTTTTTAGTTGATTTGGCCTTCGACTGTGTTTGCCAATTTTAGAAAAGAAATTGGGCCAAACAGAGTTCGGATTTGGATTCAGCGCGGAAAAACGCTTGAAAACGACTGTTTATTTGTCAAATTTGGAGTCCGGATGACCAAAAGCGGGCTTTCGGAAGTTTCGGGGGGATTTTGGTGCTTGCGGGTGCTCCGTGGACCGGCCAGTGCCACGTGGCGGCCCATTATTGGACGGCTCACGTCGCTCGGTCCACGGAGGAGGCGCGGCGGTGCATGGACCGCGCGGCGGGCCACGTGGCGCTTCCGGATTGGCGGGAGTGCGCGGCGCGGTCCAGGGAAGTGGCGCGGGACTCGTGGATCGGGTGCACGACATGCGTCGTCCGGGGATTGGACGGCTCACCTGGGCGCGGTCCACAGGTGCGCATGGCGGTGCCTCGAGGCGCGCGCCAGCGCAGGGCCACAGTGCGGCCGGTCGGCCGCACATGGCCCGCACTCAAGTGCGGGCCACGTGTCGGCCGACCAGGGGGCGGGCGCATGCACCGCCCCCAGCGGGTCCTTGCCACGCGGCGGGCGCCCGGTCGCCCCGCACAGCTGTTTGCTGTGCAGGGGACACGTGGCCGCACCGCAGGGATTCGGGCGGTCGGACGGCCCCCCGTCCGACCTGCTTGAGGATTCGGGCGCCCGAAAGTGGCGCCCGAATCCAATAAAAAGGGGGGGTGGGGGTGGTAGGCAGCCTATAAATAGGCCTTTTGGGGGGCTGTTTTACACTTTTCTGTGAGGATTTTCACAAGGCACCCTTAAGGAAAAATCTTCTTCTACCTGAGACCCATCTTACTGAGCTACCCTGGGATTTTTAGGAGCGCGTCTTTCAAGGTTGGCCATTTTCTGGCGCGGCGCGACGCTTGTTCACCGGCGACCCGTTTCGTCCCTTTTCAGTGTTCGGGCTCCCCCGGCTCACCCCGACGTCCGTTTTGAGCGATTCTTGCGCCGTTGGACTCTCGACAGGTAGGGCTTCATTTTTGATGTTTTGAGTTGCCTCTGCTTTTCTTGTGGATTTTGAGTTTCCAAAGCTTCTTTGTGACCCATTTTTCTTCGCGGAGTTTTGGATGGCACCTGACTGTTTTAGCTGTAACTTCGCGCTCAGGCGACGGATCGAGGCGATTCAAAAGGCGTTTTTCATCTACATCTCGCATGGAATCTCTTGGAATTTTCTCAGATTTTTCTGAATATTTTTAGAAGGTGGAAATCTCCTTTCTCTGTAGTCTTTTGGTACAGAATTTTTGCACAGTTTTGTTTGGGGTGTTCCCCTTGCCGAATTTGTATCTCAGCGATGGAAGCTCGGTTTCGAGCGTGCAGGTACTCGTTTCGATGGGTTCGTCGCAAGAAACGCGACGGTATTTTTCGTGGAATTTTCTGAGCACCCTTCGCAGGTGAAAATCTGTGAACTTTAGACCGATTAATTTGGGGACAGATTTTGTGATGTTTGAAGGACTAAAGTTATGTATGTCCTTCTTGGAGATTTGGTACAGTGTTGCGGTGACCTTTTGGTGAGAGCGCGGGTTTTCGCATTTGGGACAAGGATTTTAGCGCTCGAGGTGGGTACCGTTGTTAACCTCTTACTTGGGATAACCCACCAGGCATATTGGAGCTAGTCCTGTGTAATGTTGCTATTATATTAGTTGAATGAACATAGCATGCTTAATGAAAAGAAAAGGACTTGCATCTTTAGAGGACTAGATACTAATAAATGGTAATTTCTTACAAATGTTAAGTTGATTAGAATCCCTGGAATTATTGCTTAAACCTTTTGGTAATAATCGGCTAAATCCATATCATACTTATGTATAATAGGGAGACTTAAGCATGTGTATAAATTGGCTTGTGGCAGGTTAATACTTCAGATATCCAAATAAAGGCATATTGTAAATTTTTTAAGAATTAGAACACTGAAATTATTCTGTTAGGAAAGGACTTTTGCATGCTTGAATGGTCACCTAGTTAGGCCACCTTTTTCTGCTGCACTATCATGCTGGTATTGACTTAGGAGAAACCGTGATTTTTACTTTCTCCAGTTACCTAGACATAGGGGATATTATGCTCAGGTAGAGCAGGGGCTGGGATAGTGTAGTCAGTCGTTGGGATTTTGGGACAGGCAGGCTGAGGGCAGGGTAATTGCGGCAACCGCGGATTTTGGGCGGTTGACCGGATAGTTGTTATTGCATCAGATCGGGGAGAGGATTTGGGCTTCTTTTAGGGGATGGTTTTCCACTTAGATCAGTGTCATGATCCAGTCATGATGACTTATTCTACTATGATACTTGTTACTACGACCTTGAGTCCTTGAGACTCCTATCCCCTATCGGTGTTATGCATTGGCCGGCATACCCGATTTGGCAAGTATAGTGTGCACGTTATACAGACCTTGAGTCCTTGAGACTCCTATCCCCTATCGGTGTTATGCATTGGCCGGCATACCCGATTTGGCAAGTATAGTGTGCACGTTATACAGACCTTGAGTCCTTGAGACCCCTATCCCCTATCGGAGTTATACGTAGGCTGGCATACCCGATTTGGCAGGCATCGCAGGCAGTACCAGTATTTACTGGAGTATAGATTGGATTTAGTCAGGAAGGCTTTTATATTCTGATGCATACATTTAGCTATCTTTTTAGCTGGGCATGTAGAGGCATATTGGCGGTAGTTCTTTATCAGTAGTTATACTTATAGCTTACCACCGTTATTCTTTTTTCGCATCTGGTAGTCCTAGTGGGTATGTCTGAGTAGAGGTTTACCCACTAGGGGAGGCTACTGTTCTTATAGTAGTTCTCACCCCCCACTGTTTTCCTTTTCCTTTTTCCCCTTTGTTTTGCAGAGTCCTCTGCGGCAGTTGCGGGACCCTCTTCCTAGGACCGAGGTAAGAGGATCGTTGACTAGTTAGCTACTTCCCTGATCCAGAGTTCAGTAGCTTTTGATGTATCCCCAGTACACTCAGACGGTTGTATTTTCCTTTTATTTTGGGTCTGGCCACGGCAAGCTGGATGTATTTTATTTTGGGAGCTGGGAGAGACACATGTATATTTATGAGAGTTATGTTGTACTTTTCTTTCTTGTATTTGCCTGAGATGTACTAGTTTTAGTTTAGCTCTGTTTTTATGCTCTTCTATTATATCTCTATATCTGAGCAGGTTACCAGCGCTTCGTGTCAACGGAAAATTCCGTGTGCACGGCGGATCTGTAGACGAGCCCGGGTTCTGGATTACACCCGGGGCGTGACATCATTGTCTCTAGTTGCACCAAATACAATGTCATCGACATAGATTTGTGCTACAATGAAATTATCCTGATAATGCTTCACAAAGAGAGTCCGGTCTGCTCCCCCTCGAGTATAGCCCTTTTCCAATAGGTGCTTTGTTAACTTTTCGTACCACGCTCGCGGTGCTTGTTTTAGATCGTAAAGAGCCTTTTTCAAACGAAAAACATGGTTAGGTTGTTTATAGTCTACAAAACCTTTCGGTTGAGCCACATAAACTTCCTTGTTCAAAAATCCATTTAAAAACGCGCTCTTAACGTCCATTTGAAATAGTTTGATTTTAAAATGACAAGCAATCGCGAACAAAATACGAATCGACTCGAGTCGAGCAACTGGGGCGAACGTCTCATTAAAGTCTATACCTTCTATTTGTGAGTAGCCCTGAGCAACTAGACGTGCTTTGTTCCTGATGATGGTACCATCCTCGTTTTTCTTATTCTTGAAAATCCATTTAGTACCAATCACGTTGTGTTGCTTCGGTGGCTTCGTTAGTTCCCAGACTTTGTTCCTTTCGAACTGATGGAGCTCTTCCTGCATTGCTTAAATCCAGTTGTCATCCTGAAGAGCTTCATCGACGTTCTTTGGTTCTACCATGGAGACGTAACATGCGACTCCACAAACCAACTGTCTCCGAGTCCTGACTCCTTCTTGTGGGTCTCCAATAATGTTTGATTCCGGATGATCCTTGGAGATCCGTAGCGTTTGAGGTAACGGAGTACTCGGAGGTACATGTGATGATTCCTGCATTTCAGATAAACCAGAAGAACCATTAGATGCATCAACTTTATCAAAAGAATTATTATGAGAAGATGCATTTACAGGAGTATCATCATCTAGAGACATATCAGGGGTAGATTTATCAGATGTAAAATGGAAAGCTTCATCTACTTTAACATTTATAGATTCTACCATCGTTTTAGATTCCAAGTTAAATACCCGATATGCTCTACTGTTTGTAGAATAACCCATGAAAATCCCTTCGTCACTTCGAGAGTTGAATTTACCAAGATTTTCGCGATCACGCAAAATATAACAACGACTCCCAAAGATACGAAAATATTTGATATTCGGTTTTCTACAAAACCACAGCTCATATGGTGTAATTAAGGTTCCCGGGCGCAAATACACTTGATTAATTACATAGACGGCGGTGTTCACAGCTTCAGCCCAAAAATGTAACGGGAGTTTCCGGCTATGAAGCATCACACGCGCCATATCTTGAACAACCCTGTTTTTGCGCTCGACTACAACATTCTGCTGAGGTGTATAGGGTGCTGAGAATTCATGTTTTATGCCGTTGGAGGTGCAAAAATCAATGAATTTAGAATTAATGAATTCTCCATCTCTATCACTTCGAACACGAACGATCTTTTCATTTTTTTCAATCATAATACGATGACAAACCTCATGAAAAGAGTCGAAAGTATCCGCTTTCTCTTTTAAAAATGTTACCCATGAATATCTAGAGAAATCATCAACCAAAAGAAAAATATACCATTTACCTCCCAAAGATGGTTAACGAGTCGGCCCCATTAAGTCCATGCGCAGTAATTCCAAGGGCCGATTGGTACCAACGTGGTTCAAGTTCTTGTGTGCAACCCTTGATTGTTTTCCCTTTTGACAACCTCCACACACAATGTTATCTTTAAAAGAAAGTTTAGGGACCCCCTTAACCACGTCTTTATTTGAAATCCTTGCGAGTTCTTTAAAATTTAAGTGACCTAGTCTTTCGTGCCAAAGAGTTTCATTATCTAAAGAAACTAGGTTACACTTTTCAGAAATTTTGTTTGAAACAACATAGCAATTATTTTTCGATCTAACCCCTTTCAAAAAGAATACCTGGTCCTTATCACTTACAATACATTCTACAGAAGAAAAATTAACTGAGAAACCATTGTCACAAAGTTGACTTATACTAATGAGGTTAGTCTTAAGGCCTTCAACAAATAAGACATTGTTCAAAACTGGGCCTTCTGGAATAGCGATTGTTCCTTTTCCAACAATTTTAGAAGAACGACCGTCTCCGAAAACAACATGTCCTCCGGAGATTTTCTCTAAAGTTTGAAAACTATTTTTGTCACCAGTCATGTGACGGGAACATCCACTATCCAGATACCAAGACGAGTTGTCATAAGCATGCAAAGAAGTATGAACAACAAGACAAGGGAAGATTTCACCTTTGCGCACCCAAACCTTTTTGGACTGCGTCGGCAATGAATGTGAAGTTATTCTCCTAGGTGAAAGCGTCTTGATTGATTTATCGCTTTTTCTTGACGTCGTCGTCTTGTTTGATGTACTACCAATGTTATTTTCTTTTGAAAAATACTTCTTTGATTTCCGGGGAGTGAACTCATTGGTAGTAGTTCCAAGAGGTGCTTGATTTGTTCGTTTCGCTCCAATCTTGTAATTTCTTCTTATGTGCCCTACATAACCACAACGAAAACATACTTTTGTACTTTACGATCCCGAAGTAGGTGAGGTAAGGTTGTTGTCGTTGATTGTAGTGAATTCCGTCGTCAGAGGAGGAGTTACTGACTGGGGCACAAAAACTGTCCCAACCGAACTAGGATTGTCTTCAGTTCGATTGTATCCAAGGCCAAACCGGTTTGTTTGACCAAGACCAAGCATCTTATCCAACTTGCTCCTTCCCGAAGAAAATTGCTTTAAATTATCTTTAAGTTGGAAAATGGTCTTCGTCGTCTCCATTTTTTCCTGTCGAGCCTCGGAGTAGAGCTTCAAGAAGTAACCAGCTTTATCAACCATTTTTACATGTTCCTTCTCGAAATGCTCATTTTTCTCTTAAAGTGAAGCATTTACTTTGGTCAAGTTATCCCTTTCCACTTCAAGACCGGTTGAGAGAGAAGTTGCCCTTTTTACTTCTTCTTCGAGATACTGCAATCTCCCTCTCAACCACCCCTTGTTTTGCTTTGCCAGTTTCTTTGAATCCTTTAAAAGTTTATGGTAGGCAAAAACAAAGTCTTCACCTTCGGAGTTGCTCGATTCGTTGTCGGTTGCATTCTTTTCAACTTGGGAGGAGTTGGACAAGGGATCGGATGTACTTGCCATAAAGCACACGAAAGGTGAACTTGTGGACGCGTGGAACGCCGTTGCGTTATTCTCTTCATCACTGGAAGATGACTCATTTGACGTTGAGGTGTCATCCCAAGTGACGGCTTGCATCGCTTTCTTCTTCGACGGATTCTTATTGGGACACTCCATTGAGATATGGCCGTACCCTCGGCACTTGAAGTAATGGACTTGTCCCTCTGAGCTTTTCTTATCCTTTGAAAAACTCTCTTGCTTTCTTGACTTGTGGCTTGAAAAACCTTTGCCTTTCTTCGGCTTTACGAAGGATGAAGTTTTACTTGAATTACCCTTTCGAAAGTTTCGGCAAAATTTTCTTGTCAAGAGAGCAAGCTGCTTCTCGAAATCCTCCATAGATAGATTCTCGTCATCGTCTGAGGAGGAAGAATCCGCGTCTTCTTCTTTTGTTGTTTTCAACACCAAACCTGAAGAATTAGAAGAAGATGCTTTTCTAGAAGAATAGTTAGTAGGAAATGTCATTTCATATGTTTGTAATGAACCAACTAATTCTTCTACACGGATTTTGTCCGGGTGTTTAATAGTTTCAATGGCTGTAACCTTGGAACGAAATCTTTCAGGAAGAGTCCTTAAAATCTTTCTTACAATTTTAAATTCTGGAATTTTCTCTCCCAAGTTAGCGCATGTATTCACGATGTCTTGCAATCGCGTATAATAATCTGTGAAAGATTCATTTTCTGCCATGAAAATAGAGTCAAATTTGCTCGTAAGCATTTGCAGCTTTTAAATCTTCACAAGGTTAGTTCCCTCATGTGTAACTTGAAGAACATCCCAGATTTCTTTCGCAGTCTCACATGCCGAGACGCGAGAGAACTCAGTTTGCGACAAAACATTAAATAAGGCGTTAATTCCTTTGCTATTGTAAGAAGATGAGTCAATCTCTTCCTTGGTCCATTTTGACCTAGGTTTGATGGTGTGAACATCAACAATAACTTCAGTTGGATTTGACCATCCTTACTCGATAGATTGCCGCACCCGTTCGTCGATGGAAATTAAAAAGGCTTTCATCCGTACTTTCCAGTAGGCATAATTTGTTCCATCGAAGAACGGGGGTCTGTTGATGTTTCCACCTTCAACCATTGTTTACAACCCTATTCCCGCTCTGATACCAATTGTTGGGTCACCTCTAAAATAAGGATCTAAATAGGGGAAAAACCACCAAGAGGGAGGGTGAATAGGTGTAAACGATAAACACTCAAAAATCTTTGCGTAATAAAAACCCAATGCGGAAATGAAAGTAACACGCAAGATTTTTACGTGGAAAACTCCAAAACCAGGAGTAAAAAATCACGGGACCGATAACACGGTGAAATCAACTAAGATTATAACACGTACAAAGGTGATATAACGCACTAACAGACGACTCATCCTTTTTCCATACGCTCCGAGTTGATCTTCTCCGCTCGCTCCGCAATGCGCCTCGAATCCACGATTTGCGTCCAACGCCGAATCCACGGCGTCCAACGTCGAGTCCACGACGTCTGACCGAATCCACGGTCTCCACCAGGTAGTACGTCTCGATCACACGAACGTACCTCACTACGAATCCACGAGAGCGGTTGCACCTTGAATCCACAAGGCCACACGAATCCACGCGCCGATTTTGGGAAAAATCATTGTTTTGTTGGTGGTGATGATCCGCCGAATACTTAGATCAAAGATAGATCGGAAATGTCACGCCCCGGCGTCGAAACTGCGACCCGAGCTCGCCGACAGACCCGCCGCCCATACGGGAAGCCCCGTATAGACGAAGCGACTAACTTGCAAAAGAGCATCTATACTATGCAGATATCAGAGCTGAAAGTAAAACTGCTAGAAATAAAAACTATATACAACACAAGTCCTCACCAAAAGTACAAGAGTTTCTCGAGCAGTAAAATAAATACAACTCTATACCTCACTACAAAGTTCTCTCAACAGGAACTCTCAAAAGTAATAAGGTACATCTACTCTCTGGACGACGACTGGTAGGGAACTATCTCGCGACTCCCTTACCTCGATCAGAAGAAGTAGCAACAGGAACAGCAGGAACCGGAGTAGAAGTCCCTGTGGGAAAAATACACCACGACGGGTGTGAGAACTACGTCCCAAGTAGTTCTCAGTGGGTGCCGCCAACAAGCCCGACGGTCTGCCCACTAAGTCTACTAGAGGCATAAAGTAACAATATAATACTGAAATGAAAGGGCTGGAAAAGTAACTCTACAGCTGCTATGCCTCTATCTAGATGCTCAAGAAAAGGAACAGATGGAACATGATGCATCTACTAATACCCACAGTAAACTCACCAAATCTAAACTGACTGCCTCAAGGGTCCAGTCAAACCTGCGCCCACCTACTGCCGCACATCCTCAACAGGACGGGTCTACCGTAGGGTGTCCGTGACTGCCACTAACTGGCACAGTCAGAGGGACGGCGTCGACAAGTCGCGATAGCAAGTAACAGGCCCAACTCCGGAGTGGCTCTCGAGGGGAGCGACCCCACCGAGGAAAGTATCCGCGTATCTCTGTCGAGCTCAAATATGGCTCATGCAGGCTATAGTCCAAACCACGATCAACAAGATCGACCGACAACACCAACTCTCAACCACAAGCTGGAAGTCACACAGCTGGGGCCACCGTCCACCAGACGGCTCCCACAACAGAACACTAAACTCTCCAGAAAGACCGACACCATAAGGGTTCGGAAACCCGATAGACCGGTGCTAAGAACCCTATCAAACAAGAACAGACTCTAGGCTCCGACTATCGAAGTTCCCGATCCCTTATAGTTCGGGAAAGCAATAATCACAGTACAACTCACAGAAGACACCAACAGGGCCCGAAAGTCCCGGGAGACCTACACATACAACCCTATCAAACAAGAACAGGTTTCAGGCTCGGCCCCCGTGGCTTTCGTCCCGACAGAGGAACGGCCCCTAGAACCCAGACCACTCGAATCCTTTCGAGTGGGGAGATTTACAGGAAAAAGGTGACATTTCTTATTGAAACCTAATTTGATCTGGAAGAAATCCATATTTAATGATTTTAGTTCTTTTTAGAAAAACAGTTAGAAAACAAGTGTTTTACCCAAACCCCGAAGGGCTTATGCCTTTGTCCAATCAAACAAGAACAGACTCCAGCGGCCCTTCGATGTTTGGAAGAAAACATTGGTAGACTAAAATCATGTGTATGTCGAAAAGGGTTCTGGGTCCTAGGTCCGGCTATCACTAGAAAACTACCGCCACTAACACAGTGGCGACAACCCAAACAGGGGAAAACCAGATCTCCCGGGTCCACCGTTTACCCCAAACGATTCCCGGTACAGACAAGCGAACCACTGCATCAACCAGTCTCCACTCTGCTCCCAAGCACGAGTGCAAATGCAACCCACACTAAAAAGAAGTCCCGACCACTCGGCCCACTACCCGGGCGAGGATAACACTAAGTCCAGGAATGAAGCATAAAGTGTGGAGGTCTAAACATAAATAACCCTAGCCCAAGTGAGGGTTTTCTACTGGTCTGGTTACACATGCAACATATGACGGGGTGCTAGGTCAGGTTCCAAGATAACGATTATTTAACATGATAGAAGGAAATAAAAGATCACAAGATCAACAGATAATACTAGGAACAACAATTCCTACTTCTAGCATGCTACCCAAGTCCAATCCCTATCATGCATGATTCTATATCCATAGAATTAGAGTACAGTCCATAGATCTTGAAAGCAAGCCACCCACCTGAAAACGCTGATCTGCCCAAGTTCTACAGCTGATAAAACCAAAAACAGCAACTCACAGTCCAGTATGCCCCGTACAGTCCAAAATCCCACCTGGGTACAACATAGGGCTACAGTTATACTTTAATCCCAAAATCTGCCAAGATTTACTACACTGAAATTTCAGCCACAAAGATGTGATTATTCCACCTGCTGAATGTGCTCGAAAAATTCCAAATAAAATATCCCTGCGATCCTCGTGTCGATAGCTTCGAAACAAGTACCTGCACGCCAAATTCCGAGCACCGTAGGCCAAGTTACAAATTCCCCAGTATCGGTGCGCAAAATCCCAAAACCATCCAACTGTAAACTCTTGTACAGATAAAAGGAAAAGTGTATACCTTCGGGAAGGTCTCCAAAAATTCCAAGAAAAATCCACGATGATCCCCGCGTCGAGTAGATGAAAAAAGTCTACAAGCACGTCTTATCCGAGACTCGTGCGCGAAGATCTCCTCAAGGGAAGGTGCTGCCCTCACCAAAATCTCACAGCAAAAAGGGTCCTAGTGAGCACGAGAAAACTCCTCGAAAAACGCGAAATCTGAAAATGTGCGAGAAACCCAAAATCGTAGCCTCACCTGTTACGAATCCAGCAGCGAAGAAATCGCTCAAAAAGATCGTCGGAGTAGGTCGGGGGAGCTCGTACACCTGAAGAGCGACGGAAGAAGCACCGAAGAAGGAACGTCGCGCCGAGCCAAGAAAAAGAGAATCTCGAAAAGTGTGCCCCCAAAAATCCCCAAACTCTGCAGATGGAAGCTCCACAGTGTGAGGATCAACTTTGGTGAGGGACTCTCCTCGGTTTGACGCTCAGAAATGCCAAAAAGCCGAAGAAGAAGAGAGCTCGGCCTTTAAATAGGCAGCAGAAAAACAAATGGGGAAATTCCCATTAAGTCCCAACTTTCGGGCGCACCTGAAGTTTCGGGCGCCCGAATCCGGGCTCAACGCGGGATTACTGTAGCCGCCCGGAAATTCCTGGTGCGGCCACGTCACCCGCACAGCAAACAGCTGTGCGGGGCGCGCCGGGAGTGGCCACGTGGCACTCCCGGTGACCGACACGTGTCCCGCACAGCAAACAGCTGTGCGGGGCGCGTGTGGTGCCGCCGCGTGGCACCTACCCGGTCAAACCGGGTAGGTGGCGCCCGCCAGTGGCAGGGCGACACGTGGCCCTGCCACTGTCGCGGTCACACGTGCGGGCAGGCGCCGCACTGGCCGCCTGCCACGCACGCGCCCCGAGGCGCACGCCCGCGACTCGGTGCACCGCGCCTCGTGAGCCCGCGAATGGCGTGACGACACGTGTCCTGTGCACCCGGTCCACGCACCCAATTCAGGTTCCGTGGACCGCGCCGCGTGCACCGACCAACCGGGGGATGCCACGTGTCCCCCCGCCCCGGTCCATGCACCGCCGCGCAAAATCTGTGGACCGCGCCTCACGAGCCCGCCAATCAGGCGGCGCCACGTGTCCATGCGCCGGGTCCGTGCACCCAGCCGCTCCCCTCTGTGGACCGAGCGCTGCGGACCGGCCCAATCACAAGCCGCCACGTGGCAGCCGGCGGTCCACGGCCCCTCCCATGCACCGAAATTCAGCGAAAACTTCCGGGGGTCCGTTTTTGGGCATCCGGACTCCAAATCAAACAAGCAAATAGCCGTTTTCAAGCGTTTTTCCGCGCTGAATCCAAATCCACCCTCTGTTTGGCCCAAATCAAATTCAAAAATTCGGCAAATGCAGCCGAAGGCCAATCCAGCTGTGGATATCACACAGGGTCCATCTGTGGCATCCCTTTGATGCACTATGGACCAGATACACCAACACTAGGTGTTCTACACCACGGTTCATGGGAGAAGCTACACGGGGATCAGGGTCACCACATCCTCCCCCACTAAAAGGAAGTTTCGTCCCCGAAACAAAAACACCACAACCACAAAACCAAGACAAACAAAACAACCAAGAACGCAACACAAAACTAACAAGAAAGGTTCGGCTCCACCAGCAGGAAAGTCAACAACCCCAACTCTCAATTTAGAAAACAGCTGAAATTAGCGAAAAGTCCGAAAACTTTGAAAGATCAGTGCCTTCGCCCCAATCAAACGAGAACAGGTTCGGGCACTGTCTCCATTTCTGGAGCAATCCACCGAAGTTTTCGTCCTGTTCGTAAATTTCAGTTCAAAGGCGAGAAAAGTGAGAGTAGTGTTGGTGCCGTTCCTGCTACCACCTAATCTGTCATGCCCCGGCGTCGAAACTGCGACCCGGGCTCGCCGACAGACCCGCCGCCCATACGGGAAGCCCCGTATAGACGAAGCGACTAACCGAGACTCCTAAGGACACAACCTCTAGTCCAAAACATCACAACTGCTCCCGAGGTGGCGTCAGTCCAAAGCTGCTGAGGCTGATGCTGCTGGAAGGATACGCCGACAATCCGAGAAAATGAACTCCTCCAGTCCCACTCGCAGAAGGATAACTGCTCTCATTCCATCATCAGTCGTAGCACAGCACCGCACCAAACAGTCCAACCTGGGTGCTCAAACCAAGTCCTGGAGCTGTCCCCGAATCATCGCATCAGCAAGTGAAGTCCCAAGTCACAACTGCACTGATCATACACCGCGAACCTCCTCTACTCGTAGGATACAGGGAAGAAACCAATTGCTAAAACATGTAGCAGAAATTCCTAACCCATACCCATGCAAAGATGCCGATGTAGATACTCAACTAATAATGCAGAAGGATGCAGCGGTAAAGAAATTCTCAACTCAGCTAACTGAAATAAAATCATACCTACCGCGGCATGATCCGCTGCCGGGGTGTCCTCCACCAGGGCTGCATAAACCCGTCCACTGGGTGCTGCAGGTCGTCGTCCCGTCTGTCCCGACGTCGTGGCCCACTCTGTCTGCTGGTGTGCCGGAGGGGTTCCCGCTGCATGGATGGGCAATGGGGGTGCTGTCGCAATCGGCCGCACTGACAAAATGGCCTGGGGGCAAGCTGCGCGGAAATGTCCCAACTCTCCACAGAGGAAACACCGCCCCTGTCTCTGATCACACTGCGACGGTGGATGAGGCCCGCCACAGATGACACACCGGTCCTGCCGCTGCTGCCGATACCACTGATGCTGCTGCTGCTGGGGCTCACCAGATCTCCGGCGCCTACGAAACCCACGACCCTCAGGATGAGATCGTGGAGGTCTCGGAGGTCCCTGCCCGCTCGTCTGACCCTCATCATCCGGTGCTGGGCGCTTCGCCCCAGGAATCACTACGGGGGCTACCACAGGCTGCGTCCTCTGCTCTAAAAGAAGCATCATCCGACCAAAGGCCTCCTCCTGGCGCCGAGAAGCCTCCACCTGGCGCTGAGATGTCTCCTCCTGGCGCCGCACCGCCTCAGACAACTGTGCCACCTGGGCACGGAGCTCCAGAACCTCCCTCTGCTGTCCCTGCCCCGAGTCCTCCTGCTCGGGCTCATCGGAGGGGAAAGGCTGAGAACGCGTCTGCACCCTGCGTCAGGGAGGCATCGTGCCTACCTGCAACACACAAGCAACCATCAGGACAGTACCAAACAATACTCGACCCAATCCAGCGAAAGTCTAGGACATGTCATCCATTCCCTAGCATTATGTTGTCTGCAGCCAACATAATCGCTTAGGAGAATAAACATGCCAGTCACTCATCCCACCCCTTGGGAGAGGTATCAAACACAATCAGGACTCTCGCTAATAGTCACGACTCTCACGTAGTCATCCTAATGTCCAACCACAAGCCTAGGGTTTCTAAGTCCACATGACCTACAGCCTAGGCTCTGATACCACCTAATCTGTCACGCCCCGGCGTCGAAACTGCGACCCGGGCTCGCCGACAGACCCGCCGCCCATACGGGAAGCCCCGTATAGACGAAGCGACTAACCTGCAAAAGACCATCTATACTATGCAGATATCAGAGCTGAAAGTAAAACTGCTAGAAATAAAAACTATATACAACACAAGTCCTCACCAAAAGTACAAGAGTTTCTCGAGCAGTAAAATAAATACAACTCTATACCTCACTACAAAGTTCTCTCAACAAGAACTCTCAAAAGTAATAAGGTACATCTACTCTCTGGACGACGACTGGTAGGGAACTATCTCGCGACTCCCTTACCTCGAT
Source organism: Tillandsia leiboldiana (assembly GCA_029204045.2). Lineage (NCBI taxonomy): Eukaryota > Viridiplantae > Streptophyta > Magnoliopsida > Poales > Bromeliaceae > Tillandsia > Tillandsia leiboldiana. The sequence goes on along the minus strand of JAQNDB010000420.1, from coordinate 8,547 downwards.
CAGAAGAAGCAGCAACAGGAACAGCAGGAACCGGAGTAGAAGTCCCTGTGGGAAAAATACACCACGACAGGTGTGAGAACTACGTCCCAAGTAGTTCTCAGTGGGTGCCGCCAACAAGCCCGACGGTCTGCCCACTAAGTCTACTAGAGGCATAAAGTAACAATATAATACTGAAATGAAAGGGCTGGAAAAGTAACTCTACAGCTGCTATGCCTCTATCTAGATGCTCAAGAAAAGGAACAGATGGAACATGATGCATCTACTAATACCCACAGTAAACTCACCAAATCTAAACTGACTGCCTCAAGGGTCCAGTCAAACCTGCGCCCACCTACTGCCGCACATCCTCAACAGGACGGGTCTACCGTAGGGTGTCCGTGACTGCCACTAACTGGCACAGTCAGAGGGACGGCGTCGACAAGTCGCGATAGCAAGTAACAGGCCCAACTCCGGAGTGGCTCTTGAGGGGAGCGACCCCACCGAGGAAAGTATCCGCGTATCTCTGTCGAGCTCAAAAATGGCTCATGCAGGCTATAGTCCAAACCACGATCAACAAGATCGACCGACAACACCAACTCTCAACCACAAGCTGGAAGTCACACAGCTGGGGCCACCGTCCACCAGACGGCTCCCACAACAGAACACTAAACTCTCCAGAAAGACCGACACCATAAGGGTTCGGAAACCCGATAGACCGGTGCTAAGAACCCTATCAAACAAGAACAGACTCTAGGCTCCGACTATCGAAGTTCCCGATCCCTTATAGTTCGGGAAAGCAATAATCACAGTACAACTCGCAGAAGACACCAACAGGGCCCGAAAGTCCCGGGAGACCTACACCTACAACCCTATCAAACAAGAATAGGTTTCAGGCTCGGCCCCCGTGGCTTTCGTCCCGACAGAGGAACGGCCCCTAGAACCCAGACCACTCGAATCCTTTCGAGTGGGGAGATTTACAGGAAAAAGGTGACATTTCTTATTGAAAACTAATTTGATTTGGAAGAAATCCATATTTAATGATTTTAGTTCTTTTTAGAAAAACAGTTAGAAAACAAGTGTTTTACCCAAACCCCGAAGGGCTGATGCCTTTGTCCAATCAAACAAGAACAGACTCCAGCGGCCCTTCGATGTTTGGAAGAAAACATTGGTAGACTAAAATCATGTGTATGTCGAAAAGGGTTCTGGGTCCTAGGTCCGGCTATCACTAGAAAACTACCGCCACTAACACAGTGGCGACAACCCAAACAGGGGAAAACCAGATCTCCCGGGTCCACCGTTTACCCCAAACGGTTCCCGGTACAGACAAGCGAACCACTGCATCAACCAGTCTCCACTCTGCTCCCAAGCACGAGTGCAAATGCAACCCACACTAAAAAGAAGTCCCGACCGCTCGGCCCACTACCCGGGCGAGGATAACACTAAGTCCAGGAATGAAGCATAAAGTGTGGAGGTCTAAACATAAATAACCCTAGCCCAAGTGAGGGTTTTCTACTGGTCTGGTTACACATGCAACCTATGACGGGGTGCTAGGTCAGGTTCCAAGATAACGATTATTTAACATGATAGAAGGAAATAAAAGATCACAAGATCAACAGATAATACTAGGAACAACAATTCCTACTTCTAGCATGCTACCCAAGTCCAATCCCTATCATGCATGATTCTATATCCATAGAATTAGAGTACAGTCCATAGATCTTGAAAGCAAGCCACCCACCTGAAAACGCTGATCTGCCCAAGTTCTACAGCTGATAAAACCAAAAACAGCAACTCACAGTCCAGTATGTCCCGTACAGTCCAAAATCCCACCTGGGTACAACATAGGGCTACAGTTATACTTTAATCCCAAAATCTGCCAAGATTTACTACACTGAAATTTCAGCCACAAAGATGCGATTATTCCACCTGCTGAATGTGCTCGAAAAATTCCAAATAAAATATCCCTGCGATCCTCGTGTCGATAGCTTCGAAACAAGTACCTGCACGCCAAATTCCGAGCACCGTAGGCCAAGTTACAAATTCCCCAGTATCGGTGCGCAAAATCCCAAAACCATCCAACTGTAAACTCTTGTACAGATAAAAGGAAAAGTGTATACCTTCGGGAAGGTCTCCAAAAATTCCAAGAAAAATCCACGATGATCCTCGCGTCGAGTAGATGAAAAAAGTCTACAAGCACGTCTTAATCCGAGACTCGTGCGCGAAGATCTCCTCAAGGGAAGGTGCTGCCCTCACCAAAATCTCACAGCAAAAAGGGTCCCAGTGAGCACAAGAAAACTCCTCGAAAAACGCGAAATCTGAAAATGTGCGAGAAACCCAAAATCGTAGCCTCACCTGTTACGAATCCAGCAGCGAAGAAATCGCTCAAAAAGATCGTCGGAGTAGGTCGGGGGAGCTCGTACACTGAAGAGCGACGGAAGAAGCACCGAAGAAGGAACGTCGCGCCGAGCCAAGAAAAAGAGAATCTCGAAAAGTGTGCCCCCAAAAATCCCCAAACTCTGCAGATGGAAGCTCCACAGTGTGAGGATCAACTTTGGTGAAGGACTCTCTTCGGTTTGACGCTCAGAAATGCCAAAAAGCCGAAGAAGAAGAGAGCTCGGCCTTTAAATAGGCAGCAGAAAAACAAATGGGGAAATTCCCATTAAGTCCCAACTTTCGGGCGCACCTGAAGTTTCGGGCGCCCGAATCCGGGCTCAACGCGGGATTACTGTAGCCGCCCGGAAATTCCTGGTGCGGCCACGTCACCCGCACAGCAAACAGCTGTGCGGGGCGCGCCGGGAGTGGCCACGTGGCACTCCCGGTGACCGACACGTGTCCCGCACAGCAAACAGCTGTGCGGGGCGCGTGTGGTGCCGCCGCGTGGCACCTACCCGGTCAAACCGGGTAGGTGGCGCCCGCCAGTGGCAGGGCGACACGTGGCCCTGCCACTGTCGCGGTCACACGTGCGGGCAGGCGCCGCACTGGCCGCCTGCCACGCACGCGCCCCGAGGCGCACGCCCGCGACTCGGTGCACCGCGCCTCGTGAGCCCGCGAATGGCGTGACGACACGTGTCCTGTGCACCCGGTCCACGCACCCAATTCAGGTTCCGTGGACCGCGCCGCGTGCACCGACCAACCGGGGGATGCCACGTGTCCCCCCGCCCCGGTCCATGCACCGCCGCGCAAAATCTGTGGACCGCGCCTCACGAGCCCGCCAATCAGGCGGCGCCACGTGTCCATGCGCCGGGTCCGTGCACCCAGCCGCTCCCCTCTGTGGACCGAGCGCTGCGGACCGGCCCAATCACAAGCCGCCACGTGGCAGCCGGCGGTCCACGGCCCCTCCCATGCACCGAAATTCAGCGAAAACTTCCGGGGGTCCGTTTTTGGGCATCCGGACTCCAAATCAAACAAGCAAATAGCCGTTTTCAAGCGTTTTTCCGCGCTGAATCCAAATCCACCCTCTGTTTGGCCCAAATCAAATTCAAAAATTCGGCAAATGCAGCCGAAGGCCAATCCAGCTGTGGATATCACACAGGGTCCATCTGTGGCATCCCTTTGATGCACTATGGACCAGATACACCAACACTAGGTGTTCTACACCACGGTTCATGGGAGAAGCTACACGGGGATCAGGGTCACCACAGGAAATGCCATCTAAGTATTCATTAATTTGATTCTACTCAAAATCTGAGTATGAAAACATAGAATCAAATTAATTAATATAGATGAAGAAACATAGAATTAAATCTAGTTATTTTCTTTCTTTTCTATATATGGATCTCTAAGTTTTTCTCCGTTAATATTTATCCGTCATTTTCCAGAGATAAAACTTAGTGTGGATTACCCTAAAAGATAGATTTAGGGTTTACTTATAGGTTAGAAACCATTGGAAGAGGATAAGAATCAAAAACTGATTGTAACAGAATTTTTTCCGCACGACGGTTCGGACCGGATTAGGCCCGTTCAGGACTGTCGTTGTTTTTTAGAGAATTCCTGAAAAATCAAGGTTCGGGGTCCGGAACGAAATCCACGGTCCGGACTGTTCATGCAGTTTCAGTAAACTCCACGTTCGAGGTCCGGAACAAAATCCTATGGTCCGGACTGTTCATGCAGTTTCACCAAAATCCACATTCGGGGTCCGGAACAAAATCCTATGGTCCGGACTGTTTATGCAGTTTCACCAAAATCCACATTCGGGGTCCGGAACAAAACAGGGATGTTCAGGACTGGATTTGTGCATGAACTACCAACGTTCGGGGTCCGGACTGTAGTTCCCTGTTCCGGATCCTGAACATGTAACTTGTCCAGTTTTTTATTTTTATGCGATTAAAAACCCATCCAAGTGTTTCTACATTATAAGAAGTATTCAGATCACCAATAATGTTTAGTTAAACTTACCTGATAATTTGAATTCTTCTTTCCTGAGATTGAGGTATATGATCCAAGTTTTTTTATCTTCAATCTTCAAGACTTAAATACTTTCACGAAATACGCCGAAACTAAAATCCTTAAATCCGTTTACCTAAAACGGTTCCCAAACACTAACACTGGCCTAACACAGCTACCAGACCCCACTTAGCCCCCAGGCCCGAGTGCAACATACGTCCCACAATGTCCTGACCACTCGGCCCACTGCCCGGGCGAGGAACTCTATGTCCAGAAAGAAATGCAATGTGTGAGATATCTAAAGCATAAAAGAACCTAGCCTAGATTAAGGTTCTCTACAGGTCTGGTTAAACACATGCAACATATGACAGGGGTGCTAGTGTAGTATGCCGGTTTTCAGTTTGAACTTACCGACTCTGCAGATGGGCTTTTTGGGTGGGAAAAGCCATGAGCATGTGTATTTTCAGATTACAGCGGAGTTCGGGAGGTTCCGGACTGCGGCGGAGGGGCCGAGGTCAAAAAGTGAGTTATCGTTGGCACTTTTGGATTATTTTATTCTTTTAATTTTTTTTAAAGGCTTTTGATGATGTTGCCTTTTTCTTTAGTGTTGCTGGTTGGTGGAGTTGGCCGAGGAGTGGTGGTGGCTTAATTAAGGTAGGTGAGTTGGTGGGCATTAATTAAAATCCCCTAATTAATTTTTTCCTGTTGCTTTATTTAAGCTGCTCACCTTCAACCCCACCTCACCACCTTCTTCTCCAAGCGTTAAAGGCACGGTTGGCCTTGTGGGAAGCAGAGGAAGAAGAGGGAAGAAAAGGAGGGAAAAAGGGTAGTGCTCTTGTGCTTTGCTCTCTGCTGCGAGGACGTGGAGCCGAGCGAGGGCGCGACGAGCCTCGAGGGAAGAGGTTAGTTGTTTATTTTATTTTTTTTGAGAGCTTGGGTTTTTTCATTGGTTCTTTTCTTTTCTTTTCTTCTCTTTTCTTTTTACTGTTGAAGTGGCCTTGCGGACTGGTTGTCTAGGGCATGGGCGCAGCTGCATGAGCCGCGCGCGCGCATGGATACGCCGCATGGCTGTGGGGCGAGCCGCTGCGCGGGCGCGTATGAGCGCCGCGCGCAGCAGGCGCCCTGCTGCTGTTGGTGCGCAGCAGGGCGCCGGACCGCCTGCTACAGGCGTTCTGGGCGCCGCGCCATGGTAGGCGTGCGCAGCACCGCGGCACCCCCACGGGTTGCGCGGGCGGTGCTGCGGGCTGCGCGCAGGGCGCGCAGCGCCGCTGGCATGCGCAGCGGCACTGCGGTGCGCGCGCAGTGCCACGGGCCCTGCGCGGGCCACGCGCGGCACTGCGGTGCGCGCGTGGTGCCGCGGGCCCGCGCAGGCCGCGCGCAGTGCCGCGGGCCCCGCGCGGGCCGCGCACTGCGGGCCGCGCGCTGGGCGCGCGGCGCTGCAGGCCGCGCGCTAGGCGCGCGACACTGCGGGGCGCCGCGCGGGCGGCACTTGTGCCGCGGGGATGGATTTTTTGAGCCGTGCGGCCGCACTCCGCGCTGTTGCCGCGCACGGGGCCGCTCGGCGACGCGCCGCGGCTCGTGCGATCGGTTTTTCGCGCGTCGCGCGGCGTTTTCCTCCGTCGGTTGGGTTCTTTCCGCCGTTGAGGGCGCGGTTTCTGGCCGCGTGTTTTCTTATTCCGGTTTATCTCCTTTTCTCGCAGTTGGTTCCATTGTGTTAGCTTACTACGTGGCTGGTGGTGCGTGTTTTACCGCGTGGAGCTGTGGGTTAGCATCGTGACCTCCGTTTGGCGCACGGTTTTGCTGGTTGATCGCAGGTGGGTTGGTTCATTCCACAAATTACCAAATGCCTATAAAGCTTCTGAATGCAAAGGTATCGTGTCTCTTTTACCAGTATCTAATCTGATAACTGCCCGACAGTCGTGGTAAGTATGTGGGAACCCGGGCAGTGTTTGATGCCCTATTCTGTTTAGTAAGCATTGTTATTGCTCCCGGGCCATGTTATAAAACTGGGGAAGATTCCTTTTTATTCATGAATGGTCCTTATGTTGTATTTAGCGGGGTTTTTCAGATTTAGTCGAGTGAGGTTGTTCCGACTTGGACACAAGTGTGAGTAGTGTCATTTGAGCATTCGAGTTTTTCCGATCTGGTTGATCGTGGACTATAGCCTGCATATGCCGCTTGATGAGACAGTTGAGACATGTTTGATACTCGATGGGGTCGCTCCCCTCGGGTCACGCTCCAGACGCGTAGATGTATTGATACCCCTGGCCGAGTTACCAGGTGGTTACTCGCCCCTGGCCGAGTTACCAGGTGGCTACTTGAGTGAGATTGAGATAGTCGGACAGGACGCCCCACGTAAATCCCGTCCTCAAGTGGATGTGTGGTGGTGGGCAGGTGCGTTCCTAGTCGACAGGCGCAGGCTTGACTGGACCCTATGTGGCAGTCGTTGAGATTGGGTGACATGAGCGGGTGATTGTAGCATATGTTCTTAGATGGTGTTTCCTTCGAGCATAGCATTGAGGCATATAGTGGTAGATTCATTTCCAGCATTCATACACTATCTATCTATCTATCTATCTATCTATCTATCTATCTATCTATCTGTTTTTGCCTCCAGCGGACTTAGTGGGCATACCGTGAGTTTTGGCGACGGTTCCCACTGAGATCTGCTTTTGCAGTAGATCTCACACCCGCTGCGTGTGACAGGTGTTCCTGAGGCGTCTATTCCAGGCTTGGCTCGTGCGAAGTCTTCAGACCGAGGTAAGGGCGTAGCCGACTAGTTCCTACCCGAGTCTGTTGAGTCAGAGGTAGAGTGACCTGTACTTTTTGGTTTTCCACTTTTGTACCAGACAGTGATATTGTACTTATGTCTCGTGAGTTAGTGGATCTTTGTACTTGGACTTTTATCTACTTAGTGTTTCAGTTTTCTTTCTTCAGTAGTTTCTTTTCAGCTCTGGTACTTGTATAGCTATTGATCTCTTTTGCAGGTTAGACGCTTCGTCTGTATGGCAGTTTCCGTGCAGACGGCGGATCTGTTGGCGAGCCCGGGTCGCAGTTCGACCCCGGGGCGTGACAGATTTAGGTGGTATCAGAGCCTAGGTGTATAGGTCGTTGGGGACTTAGAGGCCCTAGGCTATTGGTTGGACAGTAGGATGACTGTCGTGAGAGATGAGACTATAGAGAGAGTTCAGATTGAGTTTGTAACTCCCCCAGGGGATTTGGGCGAGTGACCTTACATGTTTATTCTCTAAACGTGGTTATGTTGGCTGCAGACAACATAATGCTTTAGAAAGGGTAACATGTTTAGACTTTCGCGTGATTGGGTCATGAGACTTCTTTTCTCTGACACTTTGATTCTTTATTGCAGTTGCCTGAGATGCCTCTGAGACGTCGCGCGACGAGGAGGGCGCATTCCGCGTCTGATGACGAGCCCGAGCAGCAGGAGGCCGCACAGGGTGAGGTCCAGGAGCTACGGGCCCAGGTGGCCCAGATGTCAGAGGCGTTGCGACGCCAGGAGGAGGCGGCCAAGCGCCAGGAGGAAAATATGGAGCGTATGATGAGGTTGCTTGAGCAGAGGACGTCTTCAGCAGCACCTCCAGTAGCGACTTCGTCGACCTCGTCTCAGATCGCCCCGTTGACAGAGTCAGAGCAGAGGGAGCTCACAAATCGACTATCCTACATCACCCAGTTTCGTCCTCCGTGATTTGCAGGGCAGAGTTAAGAGCCTTGGGAGGCCAAAAACTGGATTTCAGCGATGGAAATGCTTTTTGATAACCTGTTTCTCAAGGAGAAGCATCAGGTGTACCTAGCCACTCACTTCTTGGAGAAGGACGCCGAGACCTAGTGGCGTCGTGTTCGGCCAGTGGGACCGCCGGGTGTACCTTTATTGACTTGGGCTGAGTTTCGCGCTTTCCTGCTCGGGGTCTACTTTCCCGACAGTGCAAAGCAGAAACTAGAGGGGGATTTGCGACGGCTGCAGCAGGGGGATCGGCCCCTTGGGAAGTATGTTCTTGAGTTTCAGCGGCTTTTGGGTAGCGTACCCCACGTTGCCCGGGATGAGGCCCAGAAGGTTGAGCTGTTCGAGAGAGGTCTGCACCAGGATATATATCCCCTTGTACACTCACATAGAGCCCAGACTTTGGATGCGGTGATCGACCACGCGCAGTGGGTTGACAGAGGATCTGT